>JAYMSL010004959.1:0-10573 GCA_036897195.1 Plantago coronopus
ATATATATATATATATATATATATATATATATATATGTTTAGAAAAATTAGTTGATAAAGAAATATTGTAAGTCTCTGTTTTTTTTACCTGAGGATTTCGGCACTGAACCGAACTGAATTTAATGGCTCTGGAGTGAAGTACAAATTTGAACTAACCAAATCTGAATGGATCTGAACTGAACTGAATGGATCTGAACTTAAGTTGAAAAGAACAGAGCCTTAAGTTTTTATCTTGCAAGTTTAGTCAATTGATATGTACAAGTCTGTTTTTTCCCCTTTCATGCACATGTTAATGTATTATTGTGTGAGTTAAGGAAAGTTGTAAATGTATTATTGTTTGCGTTAAGGAAAGTTGAAAAATATTTTCAGCTAATGACATTATTAATATGTTCAAAGAGTTCAAGCCTGCTTTTCCCTTTCATATATGGAAATTCCTGACTTCTTGTGTGCCTCAAGGGAAGTTAAGAAATAAATGTTTACATTGGCATAGTAAATGTCGAGTCAAAAGGGGAGATAGGTGGAGAAGGGCAATGGCTATTCAAAATTTTCAAATCATAAATTTTAAAAATTATGAAATTTAACCAACACAAGTAGTAGTGTTAATGACTCGAGTCGAGTAATACAAATACAATACTCGGCTGGAACTTGAGTAGAAACGAGTCGAGCTTGAACTCGGCTTGTTAAAGAAAACGAGCAAAAATATGAGTTCGAGTTTGAGTAATTTGTAACGAATTTGAGTTCAAATTTATTGAACTCTCATGAGATTTTTATTAAAAATAAATATAAATATACAAATAACACTACCTTAGTAACCTACACTTTCAATGGTATGAGACATTTTGGATGATTCCAGCGGACAATATCGATCAGCATACAATGGACGTCACGTGTGGTCCATGCATAAAAGCGTACTGGCATAAATAAGGGTCGGGTCTCGATCGATTAGTAATCGGACCATTACATATGGTATCAGATCGGAGTCATCCCCAAACCCGTGAGGGTGCGGATGGTTGGTTACAGGACACACAAATACCCACACCATGGGCTTATGGAGGATATCGAGCAATTTAAGGGGAGTAAAATGTAATATCGCATATTTTACATTGGTTAAGATCAATTGTGATAAAGGGTATATAAGTAGCAACCTAGTTTTAAAGATAAAAGTCCTATTAATTATTTTCATAAGTAGAAGGTTGGACACTCTCTTAGATTGAAAATTTAATTTGATAGGAGTTTTGTTAATTGTATCTCTTTGGGTTAAATATATTTTTGTTGACTTGTACACGGGTTCTTATAAACCACACTTTCAATTACATGACGCCTTTTTCTCTAAAAGTAAATTCGTACGAGCTTCAACACATAGCGGACTATATCATACCAGCGACCTGTGTGGCCCATCTCATACATAACTGTGCCGGCCTAAAGAATTGGGTGTCGATCGATTAGGGATAGATCGAATCATTAAAGATATGTAGATGAATAAAAACCTTTGAGAAATAGAGGTGGTAGGTCGCATTTTGAGTCTTTCATTATTGAGATAATATTTATCAATATTACATAAAATGAAATTTGGGTATTCAATAGTGGGATGGAAAATACCACTGACAAACTATTTATATTTAAACCCAATTTTATCTGTCCTTTGATACAATTAAATCAACAGTCATAAATGAATAAATATATCAAGAAAATGAAATAGAGTTAATGGTAGGTGGCATTATTGTACTTTTGACAATTTTATAATAATATTTATAATTTTTTTTTAAAAATCAACAAACTATTACAAGTACAAATTGTCAAGTAAATATTAATATACACCAAAACTTGTGTCTTCCGAGACTCGAACCCTAAACGTACCTCTTAGTTGCAATGAATTTCAACTCAGTTCCGCACATGAGTACACCTATTCTAATATTTATAATTATTACATAAAAGAAAATTTGGGTATTTACATTCAATTTTATCCACCCATGAGTACAATTGGTTATCAAATTTAAATTCATAAATACATAAATATATGAAGAAAATGATATATAATTAATGGCAGGTGGAATTATTATACTTTTTAGAATTTTAGAATAATATTTATGATTATTATATATAAAAGGAAATTTGGGTATTTAATAGTGGAATGGAAAATATCATTTACGCCTATTTATATTTACACCCAATTTTATCCCATGAATACAATTGACTATTAAAATAAAAGTCATAAATACATAACTATATCAATAAAATGAGATAGAGTTAGTGGTAGTTGGCATTATTTAGAATAATAATCATGATTAATTGATTATTACATAAAATTAAAGGAAATTTGGGTATTTAATAGTAAGATGGAAAATACCACTTATAAACTATTTATGTACACCCAAATCTATCCACCCCTGAATACAATTGGATATTATATTAAAAGTTATAAATTAATAAATATATCAAGAAAATGAGGTAGAGTTAATGGTAGGTGGCATTATTGAACTTTAGATAGTTTTTATAGTAATATTTATGATTATCACATATAAAAGAAATTTGGGTAATTAATAGTGTGATAAAAAATACCACCTATAAACTATTTATATTTACACCCAATTTTATCTGCCCCTGAATACAATTGGATATTATATTAAAAGTCATAAATTAATAAATATATCAAGAAAATGAGGTAGAGTTATGGTAGGTGGCATTATTGAACTTTTGACTGTTTTTATACTAATATTTATGATTATTACATAACATAAATTTGGGTAATATATTAATAGTGTGATAAAAAAAACCACCTATAAACTATTTATATTTACACCCAGTTTTCTATGAATACAATTGGCTCTTAAGTTAAAGTCATAAATACATAAATATATCAATAAAAGAGATACAGTTAATGGTAGGTAGCATTGAAGTACTTTTGACAATATTAGAATAATATTTATGATTATTACATAAAATGAAATTTGCATGTTTAATAGTGGGATGGAAAATACCATTTACAAACTATTTATATATACACCCAATTTTATATTTCCTTGAATACAATTGGCTATTAAATTAATTAATAAATATATCAAGAAAATGAGATAGAGTTTGACAATTTTAGAATAACAATTATGATTATTACATAAAATGAAATTTGGGTATTTAATAGTGGGATGGAACATACCACTTACAAACTCTTTATATATACACCCAATTTTGTTCCAATATCATTCACTCACATTCTTTACACAAAATGGCTTACTCACAAACACACCTTCTCTTGTTCACAATTTGCCTTTTCTTTCCAACATCAAGCATTGCGTCAACCTCACTCCCAAGCATCCCAGAAGCTTGCTCCAACTCCAACCCATGCATCCAAGTTCTCGAATCGATACCTCAAGTACGCGCAGCAGTCGATTACTGGCAGCTATGTATAGGCATGACAAACTATGCAGTTGCAAACTTAACAACGGTACAGACACACATCCAAGATTTGCTCAAGGGTCAAAAGGAACCAAAAATTATTAAGGCTCTGAGTGATTGCAAATCAGGTTATCATTATACTCTTCAAGCCTATACCGTTGCTATTGCTGCACTTAAACGTAGAGAACCACGTGATCCGACTGCAAGTTATGCCTTCTTTACTGTTAGTGATGGCACCCAAAAATGCAAACAAGCGCTGGCGTCACAAAAAATCGAAGACCAGTTCATTGAGAAGGGTGAACAAATGTCAGCATTGTTTCAAGCATGTGGGCGTCATGTTGTTGATGATATTCTTAAAATTTATTAGTTACACTAATGCATTATTCGTTATGTAAGTTGAGTTTTTCTTATAGAGAAAACTCACAAATATATTGCTTTATGAGTATTATGAATAATAATTGATGAGTATGCTTCGGATGAAAAGGTGTCTCAACTCCGTATTGGGCAACAATTTCCTCTGTCTTTTTTATTCAACATCAATCCATTTAGCTATAGTATTGTCGGTGACAGACCTATATTGATATAAATGTGTCGTCTAAAAAAATAAGATATTAATTTATTTACCAGGTGCTCAATTTTGAATCCTAAAATAATTGAATCTATTGAGGATTCCAATATGAATTGAGATGGAGGCATGTTGACAAAGTGACAAAAAAAAATTCTTCCACAAAAAACCGACTTCAGGGACAAGAGCGGTGGGCTCCACAGAGGCCTACTGTAAATAGTGATACACAATGCTCTTGCCCTCAAGTGTAAAGAACCTTCCACGAAAAATTCGACCTCATGGGCAAAATAAGTGTCTCTCACACACAATGAGGGCACTTGGGGTGCAAGAAACCACAGGAATTTAAGGAAAATTTAATTACGGGGCTTCGTGTGCACTTCTCTCTCACTATTCACCTAGATCCCACATGAGTTCCACCTATGATCGTAAAGGGGAAGTGACCGTGGTCAGTGGTCTTATGAACCGGAATTTAATTACCCCTAAAAAGTGAACATTTCCTATACTAAATTATGCCATTTGCAATATACTAATCATAAATAACTTTGATGTAAAATGAACTAAATAGTACTTGTAATTAGGTTAAACACCCCTAACTTGATTGGTAGAATCGTCCTATTTGTTAGCATTGGAGACGAAACTTCATCAAGCTAATCTGGCTATGGAAGAACGCAGATTAGTTTCAATTTCAACTCACTGCTGTATTCAGTACAGATTACAGACCTCATTCTCATGCCTGATCAAACCCCTCCATTTCTTCAGGTTCTCTCTGAAACCCGTCTGTTTATTGTTTCGTTTTAAAGCTTAATTACGTTTATGCCAAATGTCATATGGCGATTGAATATAGTTTAGAATTAGTGAGCTCAGTTACTCAGCTGATTCAGTAGCTGCAAGCAGTTGTTAAATTGTTGCGTAGATTGTACTGATTGATGGGGTGTAGATAATGATATAGTAGTACCAAATGGAGTATTGAATAATATAGAAATACAGATAGGGGTTCTAATCGACGAAAAAGAATTACAGATCTATATGCTGTTATAGTGTACACCAGGAGTAGGAGGTGATAGTCTCTGGAAATGTAGCTTAATGCATCAATTCATTTAGCTAAATCGCGTAGAGAAGTTCCTAGTTAGGACTTTATGATCCTATTGTAATGCACCTGTCGTATTCTGATGTTGCGTCTTCGTTAACCTGCAAGAAATGGATGCGACTGTGAGATACGGAGAGGTTTCTGATTGTAGTGCTTAAGAAACTGCAAAACCTACACTGGTTGCCACCTTAGATTATGCATGGAGAAAGAAAATCAGAAAGGCATTAATGTAAGGTTAAAAGAGGGACTGCATGAAATTGAAGGTCTAGTTTAATAGTAATGCTGACAAAATTTAAGCAATAGGACATGGTTTCATGCCAGGACAAAGTTCCCAAATGAGTTAAGAGACAGAGATTAAAATATTGAGTTTGTGTTTAAAGGGTATCTTGATGGACATCTGAGAACAAGTTGGGCGTGTGTTTCACATGGAACTATCTGGATCAGAATCTAGTAAGCATAGGACCATTGGAATGTTATCCACAAAAGGTGGTGGGATCAGATCTCATGTGGCCTTTTTCTGAAACTTGGGACAGGATAAGAGGTTTAAATGTGGCTGATTATTCTTTACTGTACAAATAGTAAGTGGTTCGAATCGGAAAGTTAAATTGGCTAATAGGTAAATAAGTCAAGCTAAAACTTTGCTCTTGTAGAAACTCCATTTTGTGAAGTTTGTGAACTCTATATCGTAGGATTTGTGCAGTATGGTGGAGTGACTGAGTTGCCGTTTCCATCTAGATTATTCGACTTGAACCGTGAGAGATTTAAAGCCGTTATCCACATCCACATGCACTTGAAAATGTGTGTTTTGACAACTAAGTAGAAAGGTAAATAGTCTAGCTTTGTGTCTCACCTTAACTTAACTGCCGTTGGAGTTCGATTTGTAGTTCGGATATGGGACATTGCCGTTCTCTATGTGCCTGAGGTCCTCAATAAGAACCTCATAGTGCCTTTTGACTTCCTCGGCTGATTTTCCACCCACAGCCTTGGCAATGTTTTGCCAACGGTCTGGAGTGTCCTTGTCATAGACAGCTAGCGCCTTCTCGAATTTCTTGTTCTGAGACGTAGTCCAAGAGGAACTGGAGCTCCTTGATGCCATTACTAGGTTATGATTTGAGAATAGTAATGGGAGGATGCTAGGAACCGGAATTCGTGGTGAGATATGTTTTGAAGCAGACGTACTGTTATGAGCGATATATGATCAGTGGCTATGGTATTGATATATTTCCAATCTAGATCCTTATATATATAGGGGTGGAAACAAAAATGAAATTGTGGGGTTGTGACAGTTGGGGAATAAAAAAAATTAAAGGGCAGAATATGGGGTGACTCTACCATGTTAAACACCACACATAAACTTGCACACAGGAACTAAAGTAAAGTATCACTATTCGAAGAGCAGTCCTTTTGTTGCAATGCTGAATATGATATCTTCTTGTGCATGTTCAATTATATACTTCCTAAATATGGAAACTTGATGGCTCCCATACATGGCGAGGTTCTGTGGCAGCATTTGTGCAAATGGTTATCACAGACGGTTAGAATACACCTGTTGTCTTGCTGGATTAAATGTTAAATACTTGTCATACTTCTCTTTCGGGCTTGTTTTCGTGCTTATTGTCATCTAATGAAATTTGGATTTAGTCGCTTTACACGCACACACACAGTCACACAACCATACAAAGTTCTCTGCTGAAGCTGTCCTTTTCATTTGGATTAAATGTAAGGGCCTATAGCTAATTATTTGATGTTGTTAGTTCAACAGGATTATTGATTTAAATCAACGCTTGTGAACGAAGTTCCTTGTCATGGTTAAATTAAATATGGGGATTGGATGAACATACCAGTGAGACCAAGTAATCGCTTGTTTCTAAAGCTCGGTCTCTGTCATTTAAAAGTACCGGGGCTTTAATGCGATATTTATTTGAGCATCTTTCCGTTTGAAGGTTGATTAAATCATTTGTTAGCGTAGAATATATGCAATTGCCTACAAAACTGTAAGAGCATGGGCAACTCATTTCAGATTCCAGAGATATTAGGGATATATAGAACTGACAGATGCTCCCCCTCTCCCAGTGATTGATGACAACAGCACAGCATTATTTTATTTTTAAATGCGAATAACTACAAAGCATCAGTTTGTCCTGTAGGGAAGTAGATGGCTTTCTATAAAGAAGACTTGAAGTTAAAACCTGAAGAATCTGTTTTTGGCTTTCTGCCACTTCTAGGCAGAACTAACTTAGAAAATAATGTTTGTAAATAGATGTCTAATTTTCTCGTGTCTATGTTATTGGCGAACGAGCATACTGGTAATCTGATGTAGAATTACTGTGCTATTTATAGTTTAATGTAGTGAGCGAGTACGAATTGATATTGAGACTCGTGTACTTGACCGCTGAAAACTGTTTATATATGTTATGTTTCATGTAGCTGACCCAAATTGATGTAGTTTTGTAGGAAAGAAAACATGGAATCATTCGCAGTAAGGCCATTTATCCCTTAATTCTGGCAGGGAAGCATCATCTTATCAGATGCAAATCTTGGTCTGGAAGCACAAGACATTCCTGATTTTGTGCTCCTTTATGGTTCTAATTGAGGTGTACGGACGGTACAATCAACGTGAAGGATTTCAAATCCAACGGTGCAGATTGTTTCAAGTGTCTTAATTTTCAATTTGAACAATTCCCAACTATCGAGTGGCCTTCCTTTCAGGCACAAAAGTCTATAGCAGCCAGGAATCGCTCTCCAAGTTGATATTGTGCCTCAGATTCTGGATAATGTGTTACATCATTTTCTTATCAAGTAAGCTTCAATTATAACCTCCTTTAGTAGTTGACTGACAGGTCTTTATCAGGTCTTTACTGCCGAGATTCTGTTAACCATTTACAAGACTTGTTGTTTGTTAACATGCTTTCATCGATTAAAAAGGACAAGTGTGTTTCACTGGGCGTAATAACTGAACTCGTGTAACACTGTCGTAGGCTGAGGTTCAGTCAAGAATGAAATCATGAGACGAAAAGGACTTCTACCAACGTGAAGAAGGATTCTGTTATCGTGGATGTGGGTCCCTCACGAATACAACGATCCTATCGAATGCTCGAATTCTTATCATATCATATTATATATTCTGTGCTAAAGGGGGGCATGAATTGCTTGACCTCTTTATGGCTAGCCCTTCTCAACGAAAGGTACGTTATGTTTCTTTCGCATGACAATCAAGCACTAATCTCCAATCCCCCGTTACGTCTTATAATGCAGGTAACCACGATGCACGTGGCGGTGTTAGCAACTGAGACTAGGAGACATTAAGCATGGCTTCACTTTGATATTGCATCTTCTTCATGTGAAGAATCTCACAAGTGGGAAAAGGTAAGTTTCTGGCCATGTTTGGGAAGTGGTATGAAGGATTTTGATGATTTTGTTCCTGAAGATAAGCTGGTGATGGACATATGATGCGCACCTAATGATCAACTTGCTAGCTGTTCTGGTACCTAAAGGCTAGGAGACAAAGAGTGCTCTATAGGATAGATGTTTTTGTGGTTTGAATTTGCTGGATGAGATATTGATAAAAGGTCATATATTCTTGCAAAAGTTTGGTTGGGTCTTGTGTTTCATTTTCAGTTTGTCATCTAGTAGTAGTATGGAAGAGATAGTAGGAATTGAAAGGGTCTTTAATCTCTATGTGACAACAAACACTTTGTTGTATAAGTGATGATATAGTGTGTATTTATATAGGTATTTTCTCTCCGAAGTGGGACTTTCCATAATTTCTTCGTTTGTTATCATAAACAAGTGTATCGAATATTTGACAACAATCGAACTGATAGTTGAGACTATCCTCAAACGAGCATCTCTATTTCACATATCTGGTGACCTATATGGTCGTCAGATAAAACATGTTGTATATTTAATTAACATGGTACTCTAAAAAAATTACTTGTGAATTGCATTGTTTTTAAAGGGTTTTTCTCATTGACCACAATACCATGGGCCTAACATTTTGATACCAACTCAGCGCTCATAATGGTTATCTGATCTTTCCATTGGTATGACAATCCACTCTAACTGAAACTTCATATATCTAGTGAACCAATTTATCCGATCTCTTTGTTTTGGACAATACCAATTTAATTAATCCGGAGTTCAGCTAAACCCTTCCATAAAGTAAACAAAAGGTATGATGTATATTTAATTCAATACTTCAATAACAAGCTGGAATAGCTCAGTTGGTTAGAGCGTGTGGCTGTTAACCACAAGGTCGGAGGTTCGACCCCTCCTTCTAGCGAAATAGTTTTGTTCTTACTTTTTCCTATTTTAACTTTGTAATTCGACACCATATTTTTCCATCTCTCATTTTATATGTTTCTATTTTAATTTTTGCCTGCCTTACCTTCCAACCCCTCCTTCTAGCGAACTAGTTTTATTTTTTACTTTTGCCTATTTAATCTTTTAATTCGACACCATATTTTCCACCTCACATCTTATATGTGTTTTATTTTATTTATAGGTCAAAAATCCCTACCAAATTGTACATCAAACTTCAAACCCAGGACAAGTATTTCAACCCCCATTAAAACACTATATATATCCTTAGAGAGAGGAATCAAGAAAGCAACAAAAATTATAACCTTCTAAGTTATTAAATCAAAATCATTGTTCCATGCTTTATTTGTATCTTTCTATGTTTATTTGCATGTTGTGAAAATTAGTGGTTAACGCTTGTCATCCCTTAATGTCTTTGACTTCATTTCTCTAGTTTCTCTAGTTAAAAGTGAGAGGTTGTAACCACTGCAACAAAGTACAAATTCCTATTTAAGTAGTCTAACTAGTAGTTAGGCGGGATGGTTCTAAATTATTATCACAAGTTATTTTTTACATTGGAGTGGTAGGGCGAGAGTCAGCAATGTTCACTTTTATGCAAGAATAAACTTATCCACAAAAGAGAACTAACCAGTATTGTCGTCGTTTTAACCACACATTTGGATAAATAAGATTGGTTCTTGTAATGCATCCCAACTTGATGTAAAATGTGGTATGTTTGAACCGCATGCCGGTATGACAGGTTGAACCGGTTTTTCTTGAATCTTGGGAATAAAAAGGCTGAATATTGTCTCAATTGACGACTATTGTGATTTGTGATGTACTGTCGAATGGATGATCTCGTGTTAAAAGAACGCAATAAACATAGCAGACAACGAAGCACAGCTCAGTTGGTAATCCGCTTCACTTCCAACTAATAGGTCGGAGTCCGAGTCACCCGGTAAAAAAAAAATAACCGTAGCAGCCAACATCAATACCAAACCCAAAAAGCCCAATTGAAAATCCCTCATTTTCCCACACTTATTCCCTTTTCCATTTCAAAAATTCCTTCAAAACCTTACCTAGCTCACAGTTGACAGTTCCAGTTCGCCGGAGTTCAATTAATGGCGGAATCTCCGGCGTCGGATGGGGAGACGGAAGGCAAGCTGACAGGTGGCAGCCCACAGCTGGGGGTGGATGATGACGACCTCCGCGAGATGGCCAATAAAGCC
>JAYMSL010004960.1:0-10573 GCA_036897195.1 Plantago coronopus
GTATTGTACCTCCGCCCCGATATAACTATCTTGTTTATTTGTACACTTTGAAAAATAATAATTTAATATAATGAGTGATAACATTTTGCCCTATCTAAGTTTTAGATTTATAATAAATTCGGGATTTGGTTGAATATTTTAGTTTCAATTGAGACTAAATTTATAATATTTGAAATTTATAGTGTGCCAAATGATTTAAATTAGGAAGATATCTAACATTTGTGTAATGACAGTTAACTACAAGTTTTATGTGTTGATTGGTGTCGATTAAAAGATGAAGGCTCTGGTCTTTTCAACTGAGTATTTTATAATTGAACTAAACTGAACTGAATAAATCTGAACTTAAGTTGGAAAGAATAAAACCGAAATAAAAATTTCTGTTATAATTATTAATTAATTTATTTAATCATTATCCCGTTTAATTGGGATTCCAAATCACAATCGGGAAGTATAATCAATTCCAATCCCATCTCAAAATAAGGCATGAGAATTTCAGGATCAAGAAATTCGGGAAAGTCCGGAAATTTCCCAATGTCTCATACCATACCCCCAGTACTCCTAAGTCCTTGACTCACGATAGAGAACCCGAGTGAGTTTCTTAATCCTAAGCTTAGTTTTATATCAATTTCTTGTGAAATGTGATTATTTGGTATAAGTATAAGCATACATGTTTGAAAATAAATGAGAAGCACTAAAAAGAAAGTTGAATACTTCTAAAAAAACGAAAAAAGTTGAAATATGATAATGACAGTCTAAAATCTAAATCATCACATTTCATCATTAGGCATAACTATTGTTGAAATAAAGGAAAGAAAAGATGATTCCTTCAAATGTTGTGAGTTGTGACCATGACCACCACCTACTTATTTCAGTTATATTTCTTTGTCATACTCACATTTCGTAAAATTCTAATACTGCTTACCATCAACAATACGCTACTACAAATAATTCAAAATTAGAGTATTAATTGAGTGTTTGCCATTGATTTTCAGAATTGATTTTAACCTGCTTTTGCTTAAAGTGGTATAGAATTGCTTTTGATAAAAAGTTGTGGGTGTTTGCTAATTAGGAAAAAAAGCAGCCTGGAGTGCTTTAAGCAGGAAAAAGCAAGTCTTAGGCTGCTTCTAAAAAGTAGCGGTTACCTGCTTTTTTTTAGAGAAGCAGAAGCAGAAGCTGTGAAATAAAACACTACATTTCTGCTTTTTTTTTTCCAGAAGCAGAGAAGTGCTTTTCTTAAGCAATGTCAAACACTACCTAAGTTGATTGCATTTCAGACAACACAAGCTTCCTCATAGGATTAGGATCTTCACTACCCTTTACTCCATTTTCATAAAATTATGTTAAAATTTTAAGCTGATCTTTTTCGAATGCATAAAGTGCACAAAAACCCAAACACATATAGCTACATGATGCTATGTTATGTAGGATTGATTAGAGATTGAATGTCTAGCTGTGCTTATTAGGTGAAACAGTGGTTTCTATGTTGCGGATGAGGATGAATAGATCAGAGGTGACGAGTTTCTTGATTCAGGAGGGGAGAAAGTTCGATATGTCTTACTTTGATGTGTTGCAAGAATCAAAGTTTTTCTGAGTGTTATTATCACGGACTTTGTTACCTTTTTTCACTTAAACGTGAGGTTGATAAATATCAGGATTATATATTTTTGTATAAGAATGACTCATTTTTCTTCATAGGAAAGTGTATAATAAGAATAGTGTTGTTAAACGAATTAAATATTGTGATACTTGGTTCGAATTCGAGCTCAACAAATAAGCCTTCCGAGTTCCGAGTTTCGACTTCTGATTAGCAACAACATGACCGGCTACATATACGTGTTGTACAACTAGTTGTAACGGTTTGAAGAATTCCAGCGAAGAGTGGAAGTAATTACATTTGCCGCGTGGTAATTAAGTCAAATAAATTACACTTACACACACCACCCAGATTGTGGTCAATGGAAATAAAATAACTAACTTTTTGCCATGATGCTGCTCATCCATCATGTCACAGTAATGGAGTAATAATAGCGTTGGCATTAACTATTAACTAATGCTGTACTGTACTCTAATTAAATATATATAATTCAATGTCCGGTTAAACTTTGCATTTGCATTAAATCATTTGTACTAAAATCATTTGTACTAAAGATAAAAATTAGAAATATTAATTGTTATTGTATTCTAAAAGTTAGTTGGATAAATTATATTATTATTAGAGAAATTACTGTATATAAAATTGAAAAAGAAAGTATTTAAAACGAATATTAAGAATTATAAAATGAGAAATATACGAATAGTCTGGATTGATGATGATTATAAAAATGGGCGGTCCATTAGTAATACTAATAATGATAGTTATGGCGCCATTAAATGGCAATGATGTCACTGTTGGAGGTCCCATGCTCTGTATGTTAATAGTCAGACGTGTCCATACTACGTAAGACAGGCCCACGACTGACGCATGCAACTCTGGTCCCACATTAAATAGGCCTTACTTAAACAACATGACGAGGGCCACGAGGCTAATGTATAATGTATTGGCTTGTTGCATAATTGCCTTCTCTCTGGATTTTGGATTCATCCTCTAAATAATGACCGCACCGCGAACATGCCTTTATTTCTTTTCCTTTAACCCACTCTAGTAACCAAACTCGAAACTTAAAAACGGTTGAATTGGTACGATACTCATATTAGTAAGGTGTGCCGTTCGTTCTTAAAAATAAGTGTATAAGAATTTTTTAATTTGATGTACTTTCCAAAAATAATATTATGACAAATGACAAAAATCAGACTTTCGGAATAATTTGAACTCATTCAAATCAACTCACGTGGTTAATTTGCATTAAATTAACTCAATTAACACCATCTTACACT
The DNA here is from genome assembly GCA_036897195.1 of Plantago coronopus. NCBI lineage: Eukaryota > Viridiplantae > Streptophyta > Magnoliopsida > Lamiales > Plantaginaceae > Plantago > Plantago coronopus. The sequence goes on from JAYMSL010004960.1 coordinate 2,875, forward strand.
TAGACCATTATCAATGGTCACGACCATCACAGCCTGTCACCGACAACAGCTCCTCATGACAGGATTTTGCTGCAGTAGTGACCTGTCATGAAATTTTTTTAAAAAAAATTATTATTGTTTCATACAATGATAATCCAAAAAAAAATTAGACCAATTTTACCAATATATTAGCAAGAATAATTTATTTTCATTTAGTTTTAACAAGGAAGTAGATAAGTCAAATTGACGACAGACGTTTCTGAGTACCAGAAACGGGCGCCAGAATCGCATGTCGTCATTGACGACAGGCACCACCCCAGCTGCCGCTGGTGGTGGTCTTGGACAATCTAATATTGAATAGGGCTTACGTCTGAATTTTGTAGGGAGTGTACATAAATACGATTATTTTATTTTATTTTTTTAGGATAGGGCTCAAGCGGTATGGATTATGAGAGCAATCTTTGTAGGTCTCCTAAAACTTGCCCTAACCTCAAATTTGAGGAGAAAGTAGGGAAAATTGTTGAAAACACTACAACTTCATGACTCCTAAATATCTGGGCCCACAATAATTGAACTCCTATTCTTAGGGAGCTCCTAAATTAATTATCAAATTTATACCTACCTATCTTCTCCCTATGTCCATATTGAGTGTGATATTGGTGGATCCTACTACCATCCTTTAGTGTTTTGCATTGTTAATAGGAAACCTGAAATTGATGCTAAAGATATAAACTCCCCCGATCTCCTTAAAACTAATATAGGATTTGATTTTAAATAAAATTTTGGGGAAATATTTGAGACTCTTGTAAAGAGTGCTCTGAGCCTTCACCCCTATAAACGGCTCATTTGAGTTCTGAGTATGCACATGATACAGTTCATGCATAATTATGTTAGTCAAATGATTGATCTCATTGACCGGACATTCACTATTAGTTTGAACTATCTTTAATAAAGTTTGAATAAATTACCTGTGGCATGAAAGAAAAGTGCAACACTCCAAACCTTAGGCCCGTTCATTTGTTGACGTGTAATGTAATCGAATCTTATATTTACCCGTTAAAGTATTATGAAACTTGTCCTGATAATAGATTTAATAACAAATAGAAAACATAATTTTTGTGTGGATGTAAAGATAATATATATTAAATTAAAGGTGCATATTTTTCATGTAATGTGTTATTAATACATGTATTTTTTTTTCTTTTTTTGAGTATATTAAGTATATTAATACATGTATTTATGTATTACATATTTTTTGCTCCAAAAAACAAATAGAAAAATGCATATTAAATGTTTTGGATCAAAGTGGGATTTTTGGCATAAAAAAGCCCAAACCAAAGCCGTTTTCCCTTGGGTGCAAATGGTTGGATCACCAACTGGGTTCGTCTGCCTCAATGTAGGTGGTATTTTGAGAAGTGTTGGTGGAACTCATACAAGCTTTCTCGGGTTACATTTACATTACTGATAATAATACACTCGAGTTATAGGACTATCAAAATGGGCCTGCGACAAGCTCTTTGTCTCAATATCAAATCTTTAATTATACATGTTAATTCCTTGTAGTCCTGGGCACGGGTCGGGTTTTTCGGGTAAGCGGGTTATCAGGTTCGTGTAATCGGGTTATCGAGTACCCGATCGGGTACTTCAATTATACCCGAACACGTTTCGGGTACCCGAACTCGGGTATTAGGTACCCGATTTTATTATTTATTTTTTTATTTTTATTTTGTCTTTCTTTCTCTAGTTTATTTATTGTATTAGTTCCAATTACCTGAACATATTTTGATCTACAAAATGGCAAGACACAAACGGATGAAAAAGCACCATAGTACTAGTACTAGTAAACTAACAGAAGCTAACTTAATTAACTTAGCTTATATGAACCAAGAATCATAACATAGACAACATACCATAGTACTAGTACTAGTAAACTAATTAACAGAAACTAACCTAGCTTATATGAACCTAGAATCATAACATAGACAACATTAGAGACATGGAAAAGAGTCAAGATATAAGCAGTACACTAGTACACTAATTAAGAACTTAAGATCAATAATAAAACACTTTACATGCATCATGAGCACATTATATAAGCAGGTATAGGGGCCATGTAATTATGAACACATTACATGTATCATGACTGTTACTGTTGTGTTTTTATTAGTTGAACTATTCAACACTTCTTTCCTTTTTCTTAATCATGTCTAAATATGCACCTGTTATTGTTAGTGTGCGGTATAGAAGAGGGAATGAAGTCGAACTTCTTTAGCGTATGTTTTATCTAATTTGATTTAGGTTACAAAATTGGATAATCCGTATGGGTACCCGAAAATATAAACTAATTACCCGAACCCGACCCGAAATAATCGGGTAAGAAAACGGGTAACCCGAACAGAAACTGTCATGAATACCCGACCGAACTATCCGAACCCGATTGAGTCGGGTCGGGTACCCGATTACCCGACCCGTATGCCCAGCCCTAATTCCTTGTATGTTTTGTCTGTACTCTGTACTATGCATGAACAAGGTTCCTCTCAGAACGGCTCAAATCCTGATGCATGATATTCACCGCATGGCAGTTGGTTTTGATGATTTCCATTTTGAAGGCACTTACTAGGAAGCTAATCAAGTGGCAGACTTAATAGCAAACACATAAAGCTCTTATTTTTCTCAAGTAGGCGATCCAGTACCGCAAATTTCCACTAGGCCTCCTCAAGCTCGCATATGGGATATCTGTCTGTCTTGGCTTTCATCCTGTATGGCTGTATTAGTATAGTTCGTAAATGCGGTTTAATCTATAAATGCAGCTTTCCTCAAAAACAGAGAGGGATTTTTGGCCGGGAGAAATGGATTATCATGTGAGGTCTTCCTTTAGACCTGTTTGGTACCAAGACTGGGCAACCCATATACGAGTTTCGCTCATTCGAGATTTGTCAAATATTAAAACCAAAAGGCTCGGGTGCATACATACATGAGACCTGCAATTTGATTTGGAAACCGAGATTCGAGCAAGTTTGTGTCAACCCGTGTCCAAGACTACACACAAATATGCAATAGGATTTGTATACACAACATTAATAAATTTAGTACCGTTTTTTTACATAATTTCATCCCTATCAATTGAACTGGAGTATAGAGTATATAAACTGTTTCCAGGTATGAACTGTTGAAAGCAGTTGATCTGTTTTGGTTGGTTCAAGTATTACACGCTTACCAGATGTCGTAGAAACAGCGGAGAAACAATATATAGACAGAGTACTCCTGAAACAAACATCTGATACGAACCAGCCTAGTGCAATTAGTATCCTCCAGCACTTTCTCCCCATGACCAGAACTGAACTACATTTTACTCAAGTCAAAACCTTCAAAAGAACCGAACTTCTGATCCTGCCCCGACACCCTTTCAGCTACAATTTCGTCCTCTGATCTCTCAACTGATCCAATCCCATCCTCACCAGCGTAGCCTCTTTCAAGAGAAGGTGAAGCATCAAGAGTATGTGGAGAATATGATTCCACCGATGCATTAACTGAAGCTTCTAGGGACCGTTCTGCCAAAGCCAAGTTCTTCCTGGCCTTTGCACGCCATCTCTTTAGGCCTCCAATCACTTGTTCGGGAAATACAGAATTCCTAATGGATGTACCCATCTGATGATTGCAGCTTATTTAGTTTGAAAATTCACCAACAAAGAGTTTGTGCACTAGTTTTCTTATTACAAAATTTGAAATTTAATCAGCATTTACCTGAGTGACTAAAGCATACAAAGGGAGAGTGACATAACCACATAGGACTGGAATTAGCACACCCATTGCGAGCTTTATGGAAATATCTTCAGTTTGTTTGTGGAAGCAACATCTCAATCCGAATTCGTACTACTCAACAGATTATAATGAGTAAGAATTGGTAAATAGTGTACAAGAATCAACGGCTGCTCTACTACTACTACTAGTATTTTTAGTACTTACCCAAGACCATGAGAAGAATGCTAGTTGAAACGAGTTCTGCATTAACAAGAAGGTTTTTGTTAGATTCATCATCGAATATGTTTTAAAAATAATTCATCTTCCTACCTGAAATAAGATCAAGTGCATGAGGTGGAGAAGATATTTTGGCCGACCAAACCAAAATAAATGATCACTTGGTCTAACAAGCAGGGTTCCTTGGACAACGTGGGATTTTATGGTGGTGGCTAAGCACATTTTGGTAATGATACCTTCCAGCTTTGTCCCGACCGCCAGTAGCATCTGCAATAGCAATATTAGAAACTAGATATCTGCTATCTACTTTCCGGATGATTGAAGCTTATAAGTCTGTTACCAGTAATGGGAAGAAGGGGAGCCAGAGATAACTGTGAAAAACTGCATTGAGAGAGGCAAAAGATATTCATTACACTTACAGGCTGATAATCAGATAACATTGATTGTCATAGTAAACCACTTCCCATCTTACCGGATGCAGAAAAGAATATGAAGAGTACAGAAAAAATCCATATCCAAAGGCTGCAGAAAAGAGATTATGATGTTATTTCTCCAAGTTTTAATAACTTCTTGAATAATTCAACGGCACAGAACTGCTTACCGCATGCCAACTACCACTTTAAAATCCTTTTCGAGCGCTCTCCTTATATACTTTTGGAAATCGTAGTTAGTTTCTTCTGAAAAATGGGCCTGAATCATGGAAAAAGATCAAGCTAGCTAAGCTTTTCCATGATAGTGGCTGAAAATTTTGAAAATTGCAAGTAAGGAAAGGGATTAATTACCGTAATAAATCCATGCCGCAGTGTTAAATAATCTACCTTGCGCACCGATCCAAAAAATTGGCGAGAAAAAGAAGCCTGGTATGATATGACATATTAAGCAAGAAGTGGTTGTTTAAATAATAGTACAAGGTTGTTTCAGATGAATACTGACTGGCAATCGAAGAATACGGTTTTCGCTCCAATACTTAAGATGCCGCCTCCCAAATGATGTTTGATGAATCAACTGAAACCTCCTTGGATCTATACAGTAAAATACAACGAACAAAGTTGTCAAGCTCAAAGTGGACTTATTCCTGATTAGCAAACTTGCTTGTAAGTTATTGTCAAATTTAAGTTAACAAATTCTACACTCCAAGAGGTTAAAAGACAGAATGTTGTCATGCAGCATAGTAAAGAGAGAAGGGTGAAGAATGACTATTATGCGAACTTCTTCAGTTAAAAAAAGTTACAGAGGGAGATAACGGATACCATTAGTAAATTGATATTCCAGTGTCCTTGTTTCAGCCTCCCACTGTTCCCATCTACGCATCTGCAAGTTTCACAACAAGAGCTCTCATGCTTTAATGAATTCAAATTACTACTAGGAGAGCAAATCCCGTTACAATATAAGAAGCACAATTTTTCCCGTTTAACAGTTTCTGTTCTCTTTCTCAAGATGTTTAACAATGTCATGTAGCAACAAGACTAGAGCTATATTTTAATTACTAACATAACTTCTCTTGACGAAGAATATGCTAAAACAATAGAATGAAGACCTACCTTTACAGTCCCAACAAAGAACGTGAGGAAACTAGACATAACGTGGAAGAAAGCCAAAGAGAATATCAGCAACTGAAGTTGCTGGACACCAACCCTCGACATTAGAGATACCTTTCCCTGTAACCCAATATTTGACGATTTAGGCAAAATATTCTAACAGCAATCAAAACTATGGCTCTGTACTGGAAAAACACATTAGTTCATAATTACATACTAATAACTAGAATTACATGATCCATCATATTGAGTTTTTGATAGGTGAAGCAAAAATCTCCTAATTTCTGGATTTATTATGAGAGTGATCATCAACTACAGTGCACTAAAATCTCCTAATACCTGTTCTCCACATTCCGTTTCCTCATCCAACTCGCTTGTGAGTTCCGTTTCCGTGCAAGGAAGAAAAGACTCTGCAAACCTCTCTTGTATACATATTCTTGAAATTGGTCTCTCCAAAATAGTCAACAGCAATGATATAAACCCCAAGAGAAACAAATCTGCATTATTTAAGACATAAATCATAGTATAGAAAAATGATAAAAAAAACTCCATATGCAAACAACAAACAAGGGCAATTAACAAACGAGTAACCTGATAGAATTTTTTGAAGAGCTTGAAGCAGAGAAGCTCTCCTCTTCTTCTTCAAGTACTGAACAACAAAGCATACAATCAAACAATCAAACAATAGAGTCAATCTCAGGAGCCCTTGCAGATTCTGAATTATTAACACTTTAGTATTTCAAAAGACAATACTCTCTCATGCCATTTTGTACTTTCAAGAATAATTAGAGAAGAACTTTATATGTCTTTCACTATGCAAAATCACTTAGGTACAAAAGACGTTTTCCAGACATTCTCAAGAACTGAGTCACGTATATACGTTTAGATTAGCACTACAACACAATTATATACTATGCGTGTACAACTTTTTTTCTTTAATTTCATACATTATTAATGATGTACTTCTTACAACTCTTCTTGGAAAACTTGAAAGTAGTTTATGCATTCTTACAAAAATTTACAGCAAACTTACTTCATAGGATGACGATATACCAATCCAAATTATTAATGAAGCAACTAGAGGAAACAAAAGATATATCAACTTTATACCAGGTCCAGTATGTTTCACAGAACCTTAATGAGCACGTCACGGCTCACTAATAAAATTTACCAGTTCCAATTTACTGAACCAGTTTAACTGATATTCCAGTTAAAGAGTTCCTTTCACTATCGAACTTCACAACAGATTACTCCGGTGTACTGGCCGATGATCATCAATACCAGCCAGCAACTAAACATCAACTAAGGCAGTACATATTACAGAGGTGCAACTTAGTTGCCTAATATCAAATGGAAAAATGCAAAGTGATAAGCTAAGCTAGCAGAAAATGGAGAACATAATATCTCTTAACTAATATACACATTACACTAATTCATTGATTTTAGGTATCAAAATTGGAAACCTGAGCTATGCGATGAAGGCCACGTTCGATAACTAATGAAGCAGTGATGAGAACGAAACAAACAGTCGCCACCGCCCACGTCGGCGTATGTTCAAGCGTAATCTCCTCACTCTCACCTTCCACAGCCATCTCCGCCGTAAAAGTATGAACAGAGAGAGAAAGTTCGTTAGAATGACAAATTGAGATCTCAAAGTCTCGTTAGTACAGTTGGAATGTTATGTAGTTTTTTATATACATATACCGTAAAGTCTGTAACTGAGAGCCGGAAGTAGTCAAGAGAAAGGAGCTGTCAAAGCAATTGACTTAGGATAAAAGAGGTACCACCATTGACGGACGGGGGGCAATTGATTGCGTATGGCGTGAAAAGGGAGACTGACGCCGACGGCATTTGGGGAAACAGAATTTAATGCCGATACCGAACGCGGCCGCGTTTGTGTGGCCCACGACGGTGATGGGCGGACGAGACTGGTAAGAGTAGATGGTTACACGTAGAGTTGGCAATTATGAAGACGGAGAATTTGGCAGATTTTGGATGACAAGCTCCTTCGAGAAGGCGGGGACAAAACCTGTTGACTTCACACAACCTTGCCCAAGAATGTCTACATTCACATTGAGTTGCAAGTTGCAACACAAAATGTCACATAAATTCCATTGATATTGACATAGTATGTCTACAAATGTTGGTTTTTCAAGTCTTGGTTTAGGAGAAGGGTTTGGGAGCAAGGTTTAGGTGAACACAAT
>JAYMSL010004961.1:0-10573 GCA_036897195.1 Plantago coronopus
AGTCTTTAGAGTGGTATTTGGGACTTACACTCATCTGGGAAGTAATATACTTGATTACTTATTATTCCTCAACAGTTTAAGGTCAATGTAAAACCATCTACTTACTCTTAGACATGGGATGCCCTTTGGCATCAAAGTTCTGTAGTCCCTTCTTCTTTTTCCTGCACAGAAAGGCCAAACACATGCCACCTATTATGGCAACCAAAAGAGTTCCACAGACCACTGTGCCTATGATAATCCCTTTTCTAGGATGGGAGGATGTGTTAGAGTTGCAAATCCCTTCGCTATAATACAAACGCAGAATCAATAGTCAGACTCTTAAGAATGCAAATAAAAGGACTTTTTTGCGTTGCATAAACTTATTTGAAATGCCTTGGAGAATAAGTGCCGTACTCTGTAACAAGATTTGATTTGGTTCGGTTGGAAGGAATACTTTTGCTCAGCTGAGGATTGCAACCGAAATACCTAGAATTAGAGAGTACAATATATAGTTAGTTATAGGAAGAACTCAAATAAAGCTTCGAATCAACATGACAATGTTTGGAAACAGGTTTAATGATGTACACCATGGCCCTTTTATTATACCTAGACTTTAACCTACATGAGAGTTATACTTTGAAGACAAACTTACAGTGTGGTCAGGTAAGCCATTGAACTAACAGAACTCATAATGTCACCTTTTAGGTCATTATGGCTCAGATCCCTGAAAAGTCAATGAAAAAAAATTAAAGATACTTCCCTTTTAATACTCATGTTGTAAGTAATTTATTTTGAACATGTTCTTGAAGTAATGATTGTTTTCTACTTATGAAACGCGTGTATGCTTCTCCTGAACTCACAGAGTACCTACATGTGGTATTTATGGAATAGGAAGATAGATATAGTGTTGACTGAATATAATTTGATTTGTATAGGATCTAACTCTCATGTGTTACAAGAGCAGGGGTCCATTTTCAATCAGAGATTAAAACAGATTTTTGTGTGCATACTTTGCTACCTGCACATACTGCTATATTATTCGCAAGGTAAGGCTTATTAAAAAAATTATTAGAATTCAAGTTATGGAACTTTACTGATTCTATTATTTGAGAGAAGAGTAGTTATCCTGATCATTAAGAAAAAGAAAGATCCCTAGTGTTACATCTTGCAACCTGAAAATCATGCAATTATTAGAGAATTAAAGTTTGATGCTTATGCTTGAGATTAGTGAGTTACAGTGAAGTCAATGTAGACGAAGCTGGAAACCGAGGAATGGTGCCAGTGAACCCATTATTGCTCAAATTCCTGCAGTTTACTTCACCCAGTCAATGAAAAGCAAATAGTAGTCATTATTAAGAATTTTAATGATGATATCTGAATCTTACAATTCTTTTAGGTATATCAGCTTAGTGATACTGCCTGGCAGGAGTCCCTCGAGTTTGCTGAATGATAGATTCCTACATGGTACATGCAATAACATTGATCATTGTTCTCATAATGTATTGACAGATAAGTACGACAATAAGGATACTCTTGACCATCTTATAAAGAACTTATAAACAACTTACATTTGATTTATGACTAAGGTACCATTTGCTGATGCACATGACACCCCATGCCACGGAATAGGGAGACAAGGGTCTCCTGACCAAGTGTTCAACACTCTATTTCCCTTGTTATATGCAATTAGATCATCCTTCACTTCAGTGATTGCTTCAACTGAATACATAGTGTTAGACCCCAATCAGTTGGGATTTTTAGGGCGATCTAGATATGATATGATTTTTTTATGAAACATATCTGCAATCCACTAGCTTGAAAAAGTATCTGACACCATGCTACAGGGGTTTAAAATATCAACTTCCCCCTATAGCAGTAGGTTTCCCAGATCATGGGTTTCTGGGATTTTATGAGCAAACTAAAGAGAAGCATATTTTAAAGTAAAGAAGTAATTGACGTGTGCAATACCTTCTCCTGCATCTGTCTCTTGGTTTGTTGCGTACACCTTAAAAATCTCATATGCATTACAGATTGGTCCCAGCTGAGAATTCAGTGCTTTAGCTAAGGTCAGATTAAGGACTCCATTTGCTGTGAAGTTCGTCATAACTACATAGTAATGGGAACCACTAGACAATATATCAACCTCTTGTTGCCTTTCATTATTGATGTAGATATCGAACACCCTTTGCCCTGCTTGAACTGATCCATTGACCTCAAAAAAGTGGAGGTAGAGAACATACTCAAGGTCTCCAGCATCCAGGTTTCTGTACTCATACTCTAACCGTTCTGGATGGGTTACCGCTGTTTGTAGTACTTGAATAGGAGCCAATGTACCATTTTCGTATGTGGTATTGGCACTTGTGTTTGACACAGATATGTAGCTATTAGTTGAGTCTGGTCTCCATATCCGGTCATACGGATCTATAGGGTACCTGAGTTCACAATCACGCAAGTGTTACCAAACTCTTCTATATAGTACTTTACTCCTTAAACCCTGACTAGGTTAAAGAATTATGCCCATAGAAACTTGGTAATGTAAACATATACTGTATTATGGTTTGTTTGCTCTCAAGTAAATTATATCATTATGACTTCTGAGAGCAGTTTATGGTAAATAATGTTTTGTGTTGTGTTCTGATTAGCCAAAAAAAGCAAAAACAGAACATTTTGTTTTCTGCATTTACTACTGATATAATGAGTATCCTCTGTAGTCTATATGAATGTAATCACATTTTCTCTGTTTGCATGAATATAGACCTGAAAGAAAATTCTTGATGATCCTTTGAGTATTTATTGTTGAAATCTAATTTGCAGCGTACCTGATTTCAGCTTGACTGTTTCCTGCATCAACTCTATCTAGAAGCTTGAGAATAGTTGAAGGATTAGTCTGGCGATAATCTGGATGTGAAGCCCTCAGTTCCAGCTTTGAGAGATACGCCTCCCCATTGCCTTTGACTAAACAAAAGTTAGTGTTATTACTAGTAGATCTGTACAGTACTTCAACTGTCGACTCGCTACCCAAATTTAGCTGTGCTATTTCTGTGGTGCCAGCTGCAACACTAAAATATGTGTTAACTGGTGCCTGAAGAGCGGTGAGGGGGAACGTTCCTCTAATTAAATAGTCAGTGCCACTCTCCGATGGTAAGTCGTAGCACCATTTACTGTCATAGGATGAGTTGAAAAATCTTGCTACGTTGCTGTTGGGATTGTCATGTCCTGTCCCGTCTGTGTTTTGACAACTTTGCCTGCCTGAATACCACCTTTCATCTGTTATGTAACTGATAGTGGAGTTTGGCTCCGTAAAATTACCATCCGCACAGCACTGTATGCTAATAAATCCTGCATACCATCATTTAGGAAATGTAAATGCTCTGCGGTTGTTTGAATAGGCTGATCCTGGACACTTCAGGTAAGGAATTTAGATTACAAGTCCATTTTATTGGCATCAGGTTATTAACTACCTAGAGCAGCTGAGCATAAAACATGGAACCTTTTGTCGAAAATTAGCTGCGCTTTGAAATATTTATTTATCACAATCATTTCAGACGCTGTTGATCAAAGTCGTCTAATATGCACTGCAATAAAATGAAATTGCTTAACTGCGTTCTAGTATAATTATCTCCAGGATATCATTGATCTAGGCATACCAATAACTGTAGTTTAATATCCTTGTCGTTCATGAATGCTTGTTTGTAGGTGGATACAGGTATCCATAGGGCTTCTAGGACTGTAATACTAACAGATCCAAAATCTTGTTAATGTAGGCCCTCTTGTTATTTTGACTACTGATTTCGTATTTCTCAGCTCCTCAACTATGCTATGAGATCTTTACATTCGTGGTGTTTTCTAGGCCCTTATCTGTTTTCACTACTAGAACTATGTTATACTACGAAATTCTCCAGTGTAGTGTGTTCAAATGAATAGAACTAGAGTCAACTAGACTAATCTCTTGACTTCTTGGGACCAAAATCTATGATACCCCTGTTTATGGCAAGATGAACCACTTTCCTCTGGAGAGAAGGAAGCAATACACCCCATTGTGAAAGCTAAAGATTACTCTTATCAAAATTAACAGGGAATTAATTACACAATCCTAGTCCGTAAAGGATGATAGCTTTTTCAGTTCACATACACTTATGATATGCGTGTAAATGAATTTATCGCAACCTTCCTACTGAGGTGGATGAATAATAACCAAAAGGTCTCCTGGACCTGATTTGAGTAAGTATTTTCCACTTCAAAATATGAATTCTAGTATGATACATGATAAATCCGATGATAACATGTATACTAGATGAAACTGTAGAAACATACCTTCTTGTGCAAAGCTTGATTGAAAGAACAGAAACAGGGAAATGATACAACAAGCAGTCAATGTTATTATCGCATGATCCAACCCTTCCATCATCCTATATTCATCACTGAAACTCGACCCATCGGGATGATTTTAGGATCATAACCGGGAAATTCAAGAATTTCTCCGAACTTTCATATTTTCTCTGCTTTGATTTTTTCAGGATGAGAACCGGCGACAAAATGGTATCTGGGGCACAGAAAGACTTGATGAAATTCTGAATCAATTTCCAGTTTGACTTCAGAGGTTAGTACTGCTGAAACTCCTATACATTAATTTAAGCTGGAGAGATTTTAATCAATTAAAAAACCATTGTTTTAAACTAATCCATTTAATGATTAATATCAGTTGTTGGTTTTATCCTACAGTTGCTATTTCTTTATTGTTAAGTAGTTTTTGGAGATCATTAAACAAATAGGGCGGAGCAACCATCTACTTGTATTGAAACATCTTTGTCCGAAATCCGTCCCTCCTATTGTCCATTACCGCGAACTCTACATCAACAATGAGTTTATTAATGCTAGACTGATGTGATTTACAATCTACCTATATTGACTAAAATAGAACTGTGTCCGAGTATTAGGCCTTAACTAGTTTTCCATACGAATATGCTATTAAGAATTTCAAAACTTGCTGATCTCATCAGCCATGTTTCCATCAATCAGTGCTGATATCTAGTTACCGTTTTGGCTTGCACTGCAGCTCTAAACTTGTACAATAGTAAATTTTATTCCCATGTCATTTTCTAACTGAATTCGTGGGTTTAAACTTTAAACTCTGTATACCAAGTCAAGTAAATTTCTTGCGAGAGGCGTTGAAGCTAAAATCGCCTATGCTCGTCCCTCTTGAGTTATCTGCATTACTGCGAATTTGTGCATTATGTAGCTCTGTCTGTTTGGAAGTAATAATATTTCTAGTTGCATATTATTAGTCTTAATGACAGCTGTTGTAGTTTCATTTAAAAGTGTTATCCAAATGTCTTTTATGTTTATTTGAAGTAAGGTATTAAGTATCCTTTCGGCCTGAGATTCTAATTTCTTCCTTAATGCAAACAGAACATGAAGATAATGGTCCCTACATTTCCTCATTGGTGAACCGGCGTCTAGTTAATGGTTTGAAGGAAAGCATCTTACCGACTAGGCTCTATCTCTTTGGTGGAATTTTATGTCAATCTCTGGTTGCTACTGATGTTTTCATGATAGATGTAATTGTGCCCTATTGTACAGTAGAAAGGGACAATTTCGAGGATGAGGATACTGAAATCGACGTCTAACAACTCGTAGTTTGTCAATTTGTAACAAATAGTAGTAGATGGTATAATTTAATCTTGGAGGTTTTCTGAGAAAAGAAAATGGGAAATTGTATGTACCGATAGAGTTCCATCAAGAAACAAGACAAGGAGGATGAGTTGGAACAGCCATCAAAGGAGCTGTGAAGGTAATATTTTTAATTGACTTGATTGGATAGATGGAGATATATCTAACGTTAAGTGTTTTACCCAGTCAAATTAATCAATCTGTTCGCGACCGAACGAACACTTAATTGGCAAAGATACCCAATAGGTTAAGTGTTCGAGTCACCCCTTTGCTCTTTGAAAAACAAAAAATTGGCAAAGATACGGAATACCATCGGCCACCGCTCAAGTATTCCCTTCTTTTTACCCGCTTGCCCCAGTTAGTACGAGACATCAAGTTTCCTCTTAGTCATAGTTATAGATCTATTTTTTTTTAATTATGTCATCTTAGGTTAAAGATGGGTGGATTTATTCAGTAGAAGGGTAGCGACCTTGTGGCATGCGAGTTTCCAATTTTTTTGTTTTGTTTTGTTTTTTTATGGAGGGAGAAAAACTAATTTTAGTAAGAATCTAGGGTAATTACAACTAAGGGATGGTCAACAACAATGTTTTCAAAAAAAAAAAAAATGCAAAGAATTCTTCAAAATTTCAGATAAAGGCAAAACAGTAATAATCTGTATATTTTAGGGTAATCTGTACATTTAAGGTGTATATTTTGCACAAATTATAACATAATTGCACCCCAAATGTACACATTTCCAACTAAAATTTGTACATTCGTAATCAACATAATGTGTGACACTATTTTGCCTTTTATTGAATGCAACCTCCCAATGAGGTACCGGCTTTTAATCCTCCCTAATTTGGATTTTGGTCTTTTAATTTGTACGACTTATAACACTTAACTACAAGTTGAAAATCAAATTTGACCTTAAATTTAGTCTTAGCAAATGTAATTTCATATAAAGGACGCATTTCTTTTAACTACCTTTTTAGCAACACTTTTCAAACCTCACAATAAAATCTATTACTCCCTCCATCCAGTCAAATGTTTCCCGTTTAGTTTTGTTGACTTTTTTTGGGTCGTAAATTACTCCTAAATTATGTTGGTTAAAAAAAGTAGAAAAATTACACTGAAAATGTATAGTTATGGTAATATTTTAATACAATTTTTAAATTATTTTTATTCCATAAGAGTTTAGAGTAATTTGCGGCCGAAAAATGGGTATCAAAACAAAATAAGTCGTGTTCTCTTCTCTCCCTCTCTTCCCTCCCCTTAAAACCCAAGAGCCGCCACCCATTTAATCAGCTGTCGGAGCCCTGCTCCGTGCAGGATGCTTCGGTTCCCGTCTTTTTTTTCCCTTTCCCTTCCGTTTTTTCCCTTTTTTCAAATAAACCAGATCTAGCCTTTTGATTTTTATTTTAGCTGAGTCGTCTGATGGATTCGGTTGAATGGTTTGGGTGTGTGCTTGGGAGAGCAAGACGAAGTGGCGGTGGCTAGGGAAGCGATGGAAGTGATGGTGGAATAGCGTGTAAACTGAGGTGGTGGTTCGGTGGTGGTTGTGGTAAGGTGGTCAGTGCAGGTGAGGTGCGGTGCGGTGGAGGAGGTGCAGTTGCGGCAGAGACGAGAGGGGAGCGAAGACAGGTCAATTTGACCCCGAGAAGCACCAAAATCCCAGAGTCATGACTTCTAATCGATTTCAAGCATTCCAGGAGATCAATATTGAAGAGAAGGGGAAATGGGTTTCGGGTGAGGATAAGACTCCTTCAGTTAGGGCCAAACTTACGTGCCTAACCAGTCTAATGCAAGGTGTAGGTGTGGCGGTGGTTGATATGCGGTAAAGGTGCAGGTTCGGATGGCGTTGTAGTTTCAGTGGAGTTCGTTTTCGGTGAAAGAAGGGTATGGACTTTGTTTTCCTGTGAAGATAGGGAAGCATAGCAGGTTTGTGGTGCAGTTGCTTCAGGTTTATGGTACAGTTGAGTCAAGGAGATATATGGTGTGACTGATTGGAAATTGTTGAGATAATTATACTAGGACTGATTGTTTATGCTTGGCTTAAGGATGATGTGTTATTTCAGAGGATGTATTGTTCTTGGTGTGCTTTGGGTGAGTTGGCACATGTGTTATGGTGAAGAAGACCACATGTTATATGATTGGGATTTAGGCATCAACAATTGATGAGTGAAAAGGTGATCATGGTTTTGGTGAGGTAAGGTGGTCCGGTGCAGGAGGTGCGATTTGGAGGTCTATGTACTCGTGTTTTGGTTCAGTTTCGGGTCGTGAGTTAGGTTCAACTGTTATTAGGTTCATGTCAGGGAGATGGTTCAAGTTATCGGGTGTTTGTTTGGGAGAATTCAGGTTTGAGGGCGAGGTTTAAGCGAACCTCATGTTTTGTTGGTTTAGGTTCGGATCGTGGTTCAGGTGTTGACCAGTTCAGGTCTGGGTATTCGCTTAAGTTTCGGTTTCGGGTGTTGGTTTGGGTGAAGTCGGTTTTGGGAGGTTCAGATAGATATCGTTCACTAATCTCGGCGTTTGAGTAACAGTTAGGTCTGGTGATGTCTTTGACATCTTTGTAATTTCTCTCGAGCATATCTTATGCTATTTTTTTATTAATGAAAATTTTTACTGTTTCAAAAAAAAATTAGTCTGGTAAATGCGGTGTTAACCGCAATACCAACATATTATTTTTCATTCATGAAAGCTCCCGCAAATGTGATTCATACTTTAACGGCATATCAAAGGAATTTCATTTGGGAGGGGGGGTTCGGAGGATCAAGAGAAGAGGAAAATCGCTTGGGTCAAATGGGAAAAGGTTTGCCTTGATAAAAAAGACGGTGGCCTTGGAATAAAAAATTTAAAGCATTTCAACACCGCTTTGTTGTGCAAATGGGCTTGGAGAATCTTGGAGAATGGAGATACTTTGTGGAAATCGGTGTTGGAATCGAGATATGGCAAGTTGATGGAGAATATCAAGTGGAGGAAAGATAATCACAGTAATAAAGGTTCTTGGTCTGCATGGTGGGCTAATTTGGTGAGCTTAATTAGTACTAGTGATTGGTTCACAAGCAAGTGTAGAAAACAAATCGGAAATGGTAGGGACACTAAATTCTGGGAGGATGATTGGCGAAATGATGGCATAATACTCAAGGAAAGATTCACTCGGTTGTTCAGGCTGGAGAAAGATATAGGCTGCTCGGTTCAGGATAGGCTACTGGAGGAAAATGGAGTTGTCACTTTCATGTGGGATTTGGCGCAGGGCCCCAAGAGAGAGAGATATGGATTTGATTGGTCAACTGGAACAATGTTTGAAGGGTGTGAGGATGGTCAGTGATGTAAAAGATTCTTGGTATTGGGTTGATGACAAAGCTTGCAAGTATACAACTAGGTGGGGGTATAGTACAGTTTGTAATTACATGGTGAAGGGCCTTTTGTCTTCTCGTGCAAAGGCTATTTGGAACAGGTACGTACCATCTAAAGTGAATGTGTTCGTTTGGAGACTACTTCAAAATAGAATACCAACAAAAGAGAATCTTGAGAGAAAAAGGAGTTTTTTTTCAGCAGTGAAAGTAGGCTCTGTTCTTGGTGCAAGGAGGAAGTTGAAAATGTGGGCCATTTATTCGGAGGTTGCAAGTTTTCGCAGCAAGTGTGGATGCTCGTGCGGCAATGGTTGGGGCAGAACATTATATGCACCAGGGACATTATGCGGTCTTTTGACATACATGAACTTGGAAAAGGAAGATTGGACAATCACAAGTGGTACGCATTTTGGCATTGCACGGTGTGGAAATTGTGGTTGGCTCGGAATTCTTGGAATTTTGATACTGAGAAGTCGAGTCCGGAGAATATAGTGGAACAAATAAAAGTGGATTCTTGGTTTTGGTTCAAAGGCAAAGGCGAATTGAAGAATTATAGGAACTCGGTTAGTTGGTTCACTAATCCGGTGGCTTGTCTTGAAGTCACTTAGGAGGTGCAACGTTGGTTTCGGAGATGTATTACCTCATGGTGTCATATTCATGAGTGAATTTGGTAGTGGTGAATCTTTGTATCGATGTATCGATGTATCTTTGTAAATATTTACGTCATAATAAAATTTGCTGTTTCAAAAAAAAAACACAACACTAGTGTAAAATAAGTTAAAAGGGTTATATGAAAATTGACTTTACATGTGGTGGAAAAATGCAAAATTACTCCAAATGTGTACTGAGATTGACTTTAATTATCAAACGTTAGTCAGGCTAATCATGCAATATTTGTAGTAATTAAAGGAATCACGATTTACATTCCTAAACTAATTAAGTGTTGCTCTGGCAGCATGCAAACTGCCCTGGATCCATCATCAGCCTTTCTCTAATTTAAAACACTCATACTCTATTTATAACTAACTCTTTCTTCTTCTTCTTCTTCAATGGCAGAGGTAACCAAGTTGAACAATGGCACTCTCATCTCAGAATGCAAGTCCCAGTTCTCAGCCATAAGAATCAAAAGGAGTGTTTCTGTTGTATATGGCCTTATTTTCACCTTCATTGCCTTCACTACTTTTCTTGCCTTTTCTTCCTCTTCAAACTCTTCCCCCTTTCATGATTTCTTCGTCCCAAAAGCCTCTGTTTTGCCTCTTATGATCAATCATGATAACTTACCTACTACTGATCAAGTTCAAGTTTTGGAGCCACCTGTTCCTGTTTTAAACCAAACTCTTGATCAAAATGAGACCTCGGATCATGCACCTTCTTCATATACTTCGAATAAAACTGTTGAAGAGAAAATTATATCCCCAAAATTTGATCAAAATCAGTCTCAGAAGAATGATACATTGCATGAGGAAGTTGAAGTATTTGAGACACCTTCAATGAAGGATAATGAGAAGGGGTCAACAGATTTTGTTCGAAATCAGACAGAAAGTAGAAGAACTGGAAAAAAGGGAATGGATGAAGTGATTGAGTCATTG
>JAYMSL010004962.1:0-10572 GCA_036897195.1 Plantago coronopus
CTGATCTTTGAATCTTCCGATGCTAGTGATGGACCGGGAATGTCTTTCCAAGGAAATGGATCAATTAGATTGGGCCTGATTCCTCAGTGTAAAAGTGGCAAAATTACTACTCCCTCCGTCCCACAAAACTTTACCACTTTCCATTTTCGGACATCTCACAAAACTTTACTCATTACCAAATAAGAAAGCTATCACATACACTAAAACATTATTTTAATATGAATACACTTCTTTATCACCACACATTCTCAAAAATTAACCTACCCCACTTACTTTTTCATTTTAATCCATTACTTCAACTCATTTTCTTAAACTGCGCGCCAACCCTAACGGGTAATGTTTTGTAGGACGGAGGGAGTATGTGGTTGTAAAAGTAAAACTACACTAGTAGCCGTGATTACTATTTAGTACTCCCTCCGTCCAGTCAATAGTTTCCCACTTTCCTTTTTAGTAGTCCGTTACAAAGTTTCCCATTTCCTTTTTTGGACATGTGGTCCCCAATCTTTCTCCACCCATTTAATTACAACACATCAAAAAGTACTCCCACTACCTACACTTATAATATAATAATCAAAACCTTATTTTGTTGACCTAAACACAATTGAGAAGCTTGTGCTTGGACGGAGGGAGTACTATAAATACTTCACTGACACCATCATAAATGTAAGTTTAACCATATTACCATATTCAATATGCATTACCTAACACTCGGGAGGTCCGAGCTTTAGTCTCGATCAGCCTACTCAAGCATTAATTCTATCCCGAGATGCCATGTATTATCATGTTTCTCGAGTCGGGTTTCTTTTGAGTATCAGATATGCGTAGGGTCATTGTCTCATTGACGACTCTACCCCAGAGCTGAACTTGGAGGGAGTAGGTAAGCCGCAAGTGCAACTTAAACTGAAGTTGAATGCAATTAACCCTAATAAATTGGGAATTGGGCGTTTCCAATGATTAGGGAACATTTTGAGAGCAATAACTATGGCGTACTGTCAGCATTTTCGTAAGGCAAGTTTGAGATACACACAGTAGCAGCAGGCAGACAGTGCCTTGTAAGGGAATAATATTAAAACGGGCAAGTCGCTTGTCACACTCACCACTCTGCTGAATATTCTTGCTCACTCACCAAAATGGAAACCCTAGCTTTCTCTCTTTCCCCACTCTACTCTTCTCCTCGGCGGCATCGTTGCCCCTCCTCCGCCACCTTGTCACCCAGACCCGCCACCTTTCGCGCCGTCAAATGCTCATCGTCGCATGCCTCACTAGGTGAGCGCCGCCATTTTGTCTTTGTGAATTCGGTTTTGTCAAAATCTGGATTCTGGACTCCATTTCTTGTTTCTGTGTTTGTGAGCTGGCTGTTTTCCTTATCCGTTTAGCGCGGTGATATGTTGTTTGCTTATCGTTTATTGTTTTGTAAATAATAAATCGATGAGTCAGTGTAATGTTGCTTCCAGTATGTGAAAGTTTTACACGGAAATGTGTTGTTGAGATAGGATTGTAAAAGAACAGGCGTGGTTTGAAATGGGGACATACATTAGTTTCTCTGTTTCTGAAATAAGTTTCCCCCAGGGAAGATATTGTGCTTCTATTTTGCAAAAACACTGATATCTGTGTGTGATTCTATCCTTTTCGATACTGCATGTGTTGGACGCATTATTGGGGGAAATTTAGTCAGTTAATCTGGTTATACCTACATGAGGTTTTGGTTTATGGTTCGACACCTTATACAAGACTAGGTGACTGCAAAAATTAATTGTGTATATGCTTCATATGAGTTCAAAATCTGATTTCCTTAGACTACACATAAACAGAGAGGATTGGGGGGGGGGTGGCGGTTATTCTCCACTTCGTATTATGATTGAGGATGTCATTGATAATATATTGCAGCAGACCATGCCATAAAGTTCAAAGAAGCTGCAAAGGATGGGAATTTGATCCCTTTGTACAGGCCTATTTTTTCTGATCATTTGACTCCAGTGCTTGCATATCGGTGCTTGGTTAAGGAGGATGAGAGAGATGCCCCCAGCTTTCTTTTCGAGTCTGTTGTTCCTGGCCCGAAAGCTTCCACCGTTGTATGTTATCTTTATCTGAGTTGTCTTTTTGAAGTAATTTTATTGTGTTAACAAAGTTGTATAAACATTGTAAGGTGGTAACCTACGACCATTCATCTGTGGTTATTGCTTATGTTAGCCAGTTTAGTCTCCACTTTAGGTCTATACTAGCTCATTTATTTAGGAATTGTTTCCTTTCCAGTTCTCAAGTGTAGAGAATGGTGGTTTTCCGAATAGAAAATGGTGTGTAGTTGCCAGTAATCCTGGATTTCATTTTATTATTGACAAACTAGATGTGAAAAGAATTGGCATTGAACATCCAAAACCTTCTTCATGTATTCCTCCAAGGTGCCATTATCTAGTCTATTATGGTTAATTGTTATACTAAGAATTGATCCTCTCGCTTTTAGAACCAGTGAAAAGGTCAGCAAAGCACAAAGTTGTTGCTTATCACATAGATTTTTAACAAGTCAAATATATTTACCAGCTGTGTGTTTTGGTGTGTTTGGATTGAGAGAAACAACAGATGCTTTGAGGGAGTTTCTAGTCCTATTCTGAAGTTGGTTGAGAATCTTTTTGGGTTGTTACTTTGCTGGTACAATGGAGCAGCAAGTAACCCCTTCCCTAATAGCTTTAGTCTATTATCTTGTATGTCTACTTTGTTGTAATACACTCCCCGTGTATTTCTCTCTTTTTTTGAATGAAATTACCTTAATTTTTTTTTTACTATCCAGTTACATTCATGCATACATCTCTATGTTTTTAACTTGTACTGTAGTTGATTATTGACTCTATTCATTTCTCAACGTCTTAAGAAGCAATAAACCAAAACTACCTCATCTGTGGTTTCAGAGGCATGTGCCTGTTTTTTGCATTATTCCGTTGCACTTTCCATATGCTAGTCGGTTTTGTTTCATTCTTTCTCATAAGCACAATGATATACTTTTCCCGTTAATTTAACTAATGCTAAGGTGCACAGGGACGGTATAGTGTTATTGGAGCTCAACCGACAATGGAAATTTTGGCGAAAGAGAACTTAGTGACTGTAGTTGACCACCTTGAGCGGAAGAGGTCAGAAGAATTTGTAGAGGACCCTATGGATGTACCTCGCAGGATCATGGAGAAATGGAAACCCCAGCTCATTGATGAGCTTCCTGAAGCATTTTGTGGTAATACTGCATACATAAAATTTAAGCGCATTAGGTACTTTGAGGTCCTTGGTAGACTGAATTGAAATTGACCATTTAGCTATCGTCCAACAAGATGATTTCCCATGATTTGAACTTTGAAGTGACTTTGGATAAACTCTGGCTTTCTTGCTCTTAGTATACATTTTTAACTTGAAATAGCTAATAAGGCCAGGCTTGATTTTTGTAGCGTAATACTCATCTTTAAATTATTTAATGTTATTTATCAGTTTCACAGTGCTGTATAGAGAGGTGTGATGTCGATGTATACATTCCCCTCTGCACTGTACTTCTTTGGGATTTAATGATGAGGTTTAATGTTTTGTTATTCTGTGGCCGTGCGCTTCTTTTTTCTCCTTCCCTTTGTTTCTTTTGATAACAGTAGAAAATTGAATGAGTCATGAGCTGAACTGTTTTTTAAAAGTAAATAGCTTCTCTATCAAGCAATATTTAATTTAATAGTAATATATTGTAGCACTCTTCAACTGTTTTTCCCTAATACAGAAAGTTACTAAGATATGTGTATATTTGTTCTAAGACAGGTGGGTGGGTTGGCTATTTCTCATACGATACAGTACGTTATGTTGAAAAGAAAAAGCTACCCTTCTCAAAGGCTCCCCAAGATGATCGAAATCTTCCAGATGTTCATCTAGGCCTTTATGATGATATCATTGTGTTCGACCACGTGGAGAAGGTTTGCACATGCTACCTAGGACTTCTCATATACTATAACATGTTACTTCCCCACTTGAAGGATTGGTAATTATATTGCCAGAAAGAGATCATTTCTTCATCATACTTGGTGTCATTAAATGTTGATAATAAACCAATATAAATACAAATTATGGATGTCAGTTACTTCTCCCAGTGGTAAATAGGAGATACTGCATGTGCACTTTCGTATATGTTTGAATTTCAGTTCTCCCAATTCTTAACAACCCTCTGGATTAACTGAGGCATGGAAAAATTTGTTGAATCATAGGTAATCCTTCTTTAATGATCTCTCATTTGATAGAAAGGAACTTACTGTCTTATACTTGTCTGCCTGTTTACAGAGAGCATATGTGATACATTGGGTCAGGCTGGATAGATTTTCATCTGTTGAGGATGCTTATGAAGATGGGATGGAGAGATTAGAAGCTTTAGTATCAAGGGTTCATGATATAGTGCCGTAAGTTATTAATTCTAGCGATCCATTTCTTTGTTCATTGGTTGTGTGTTTTCTTACAGTTTGTTTGTTAATCGCAGTCCTAGATTGGCTGCTGGTTCTATTACGTTATCTACTAGCCATTTTGGCACTTCTTTAAGTAAGTCCACCATGACGAGTGCAGAGTATCAGAATGCAGTGGTACAAGCTAAAGAGCACATACTAGCTGGAGATATTTTCCAGATTGTATTAAGTCAGCGATTTGAGCGTGTAACTTTTGCCGATCCCTTTGAAGTCTACAGAGCATTACGAATTGTCAACCCAAGTCCATATATGACATACTTACAAGTCTGTATACTCTTCTCTTAAACTTTTAAAAACTGTAGCTTTCAACTTCTTCTCCAGTCTTCTAATTTATATCTGGTAATCAGGCTAGAGGCTCTATCCTTGTTGGTTCAAGTCCAGAAATACTTACTCGAGTCAAGAAGGTCAGTTATTACTAATGTTTTGTTCTTCAATATCAACGAGGCTGTCACATATTTGTTATTGAACTCCAAGTCTTTATGTATAGATAGTAATGAAATGCACCTATGTAAATATGTGGATAAGCAGATATATCTTTAACTGCAGGGGAAGATAACTAACCGACCTCTGGCTGGGACTGCCCGCAGAGGAAAGACACCTAAAGAAGACTTTATGTTGGAAAATCAACTTTTGCATGATGAGAAACAGTGCGCAGAACACATTATGCTTGTAGATCTAGGAAGAAATGATGTTGGAAAGGTAATTGTTTCACCACATTTTCCAGAAGCCATAGTTTTACTTTCGTAATAAGTGTGTCAGACAATGAATTAGTTAACACATACTCTTCGATGCATATGAATATTACCATCCACCGGTTGTTAAGAAGAGACATTTCTGATTCTTAGTTATGGCTTCATTGATTCTCTTAGTGAAATAAAATTGCAGTAATGTATCACAATTTTCCAGTTACATGTGCATATCTGCGTTCTTGATAGATGCTAAGTATTGCATGAAATAAGTTTCATATATTTGGGCGAAGAGGCTGTTTGACTTTATCCTATTGTGTTTGAGCTGCACTGCATGATTGTCCTCTCATCTGTGGAACGGATAGCCAACTTAGAAGCAAGCTATTAGTTAGTAATTAGTATGACATTTTATCACAGTTTTTGGTACTTACTATATTGTTTAGGTCTTACTATAATTTCAAACTGGCAACCAGTATAGGGTTAGGCAATGAAGTTGTTTTAGATCAACTATGAATGTAGTCACTCTAGAAAAGTAAATCATTGTTGATAATACCAGGAAGTAATATGTTTTTTTTTTGAAGAGGCAAAGGTGACTCGAACCCCCTACCTATTGGTTGGAGGGGAAGCGTCTGACCAACTGAGCTGCACTTCGTTGTCACCAGGAAGTAATATGTTATTCTGGTCAATAAGAATTCTATTGCTTACATGAATTACCTGTGCAGGTGTCAACGTCTGGCTCAGTGAAGGTGGAAAAACTCATGAATATTGAACGTTATTCCCATGTCATGCACATCAGTTCCACTGTATGTACTTCCTCTGACTCATCTTTTCAATTATGTATTTGCCTTCACTGAACATTATGCATGTGAGAAAAAGTAAGTTCTGGAAGAACATACTAACATAAGACTCACCTTTTACACACTTATAACATGACATGAAGTTACTTAAGAAAAAATTATAGAAAGTTTTCAAGTGGTTACCCTATCTTTCTAGCCTTCATTACTTGTTTAGCAAGAAGGATACTAGTACACCTAGTGTGGTCTCTAATACAAGAATCAAAATAAGGATACTGACTTACTGAGAACAATTTCAAGGATGATCTTCCTCATGTTTGTCCATTACAGCTTTCTGTAATGACATCCAGCATGATTTTACTTTGGAGTATGAGAATTAGCTGTACTTATATTGTTTCCATATTGCGTATTGGTTGAGACACTTTTGTTCCTGAAAAATCAAGCCAGTCAGTTTCTCATGCACATACACACCAGTTCAACTACTAATATTGCAAAGGATCAATTAGAAAAACAAACATGTTCAATTGCAACACTCCTATCACTTCCAGGTCTTTACCTGTATCAGTTCCTTATTAGATATTGGTTCATAATGAATTTGTAGGTTACTGGTGAATTATCACCTGATTTGACCAGCTGGGATGCTCTACGAGCCGCATTGCCTGTTGGAACGGTCAGCGGAGCCCCAAAGGTTCACTTTTTTCCAGACACAATAATTTATCATCTTAGTCTGTTTTCTATTTGATAATTCCTTAGTTGGGTGATTCTGAATTTCCGATTATAAACATAGAACTAGAACCTCAGAGAAATGATTCCCTGGGGGTTCCTGTTCTGTTTGTTGAGTTGAAAATCTTATGCAATAGCTTGCATCCTTTGATTTCATCCTGAATAATCTCATTCTACACTGAGTACCAGTTTTCAACATTTATCGGTGGTACGGTAAGAATGATAGCATTCATACAAGCTTGCAGCGATAAACAACGATGGATCAAATATTCAACTAGGCCAGTCAACAGGCTCTACACAGCAAAAATCCGTCAAAACCCACTCACAACCCGTTCACAATGCGCTCCACCTGCTGACAAAAATTAAAAACATATTTGAGTAGGTGAGGGTTTTGGGAGGCTAGGGTTGAGTGCACACCCATGCTTTTTTTTTCTTTCTGAAAAATGAAACAGGCTGTGTGCTGGTTCTGAACGGGTTTTAGTGGATTAGAGTCTGTTGACATGCCTACATTCTTCTGAAGCATGGTATTTTGATTGTTCCATTCAATTGTAATTGTTTTTACGTTCTTATCTTTTTCTCTGATACTATTACACTCATTACAGGTATTTTCATGCCCAGACAAAGGATATATGTAGAGATAATTATAATTGTCTACAAACAAATTATTATTCATAATTTTAATAATCTCTAACTTACAGGTGAAAGCCATGGAATTGATTGATCAACTAGAAGTGACAAGACGCGGGCCATACAGTGGTGGATTTGGTGGAATTTCTTTTTCTGGAGACATGGATATTGCCTTAGCTCTAAGGACTATTGTATTCCCAACCAAAATGCGCTATGACACAATGTATTCATATAAGGATTCTGAAACAAGAAGAGATTGGGTTGCACATCTCCAAGCAGGAGCTGGTATAGTTGCAGATAGTGATCCAGCTGATGAACAGAGAGAGTGCGAGAACAAGGCTGCTGCTCTTGCTCGTGCTATTGATCTTGCGGAGTCTTCATTTCTCGAAAAATAGTATGCATGAAGAGTTGTCTTCGAAATTTTGGTTCCCTTGAGTTAAGAATGAAAGAGAAATTGTCCATCATTCAGTCACTTAGTACAGGAGTACTTAGAATTCATCAGATGAATCCTGATTTATCATCAATAAATGTGAGATTTTTTTCTCTACATGTTTTGGTTAATATTAATCCATGTGCGCACTTAGCTGATGGCATTTACACCACCTACTGAAAATGTCATTTGATTTCTGGAGTACAGAGTTGAATTTGAGTTGAGAGATATTGATGATAAAAAGCAGTAGTACAATAATTTGTTTTGTTTTGATGCTATTTAAGCTCTGTTCAGTACAGTTAGTAATTATCGGCCTGTTTGGCCAAGAGTTTGGCAACTCAATTAGCATTTAGCTAATTGCTAATTGAGTTTTCAAGTGTTTGGCCAGCATTTAGTAACTCAATTAGTGTCACAATCCCCCATACCCCTATTTATTCCTTTCACACTCTTACACATCTCTTACACACTCTTACACATACCCCACATACCCACCACTTTTATCTCTTAACCACATACCCCACTTCTTACACCTTTCTTACACTTCTCTTACACATCTCTTACATCCCTATAATATTCCCCCCTAAAACCTACACTCTCTCTCCCAAAAAACTTAACTATCTTTCACTTACTATTCACTATTCCTCAACTAACTAACTCAAAAAACTCAATTAGCTAACTCTTGGCCAAACGGGCTGTTAATATCCTATGACAGGCGTTTCCCGCGTGCGTGAATTTCTTTTATTCTAACTAAACTCGGGAGGGTTATATAAAAATAAATTATTTGTTAGATTATATATCAAATTAGAATTACGACTTAAAATGCATTTTTATCATTGATGTTTTATAATTTGTTACGGATAATTAATTATGATTAATTGTGTATTATTCACATGATGAAAGAAAAGTATATATATTCTTCACATAATAGTTTTAAATATTTTCGAACATTATCCTCTAAATTAATTTTTACATAATATATTTTCATAGTTTTAAAATCTAAATTTAAAAATGGAATTGCAAGATGATTAGTTTGAAAAAATTAAAGTAAATTGGTGTTCCAATCACGTGATACATACATTCACTCTCTCGACTATGTAACTGCATGCATAAACAACATCAGGACCTAACGGGATTGAAACACCCGACCTCTTTTATAGTATTACAACACGGTTACCACTAAGCCACCCCCTTATATTTCCCTTTGTAAAACTGCACGTTTATTTTAATAGTAAATTCTCGTGGAATGCAAGTAAATTTCCGTTTCTATACCATATATATATGGGATAACATTTTTAAGATAGCAAATTACTCTAAATCTTAATGAATATAAATAACTCACACAATAGACCTAAAAATCAAGAAAAGTAAAACAAATCTGTAAGAACTGGAAATTCTTAGTTTTGGTACTATAACTCAGTATTCTGGAGTGGAATTGGTCTTAGAACAAGAGATTATCTATGATTGAAAACATTCTAAAGAAAGGAGCAAGGAAGAGCCTGGTGTATGTGTGCAAGGAAAGGTTAATACAAGAGGAACCTGGCTGAGCTACAAAAGTGGAAAGGGGCCGGAGCAGCTACTCGATCGAGATGGAGGAGAAAAAAGATGTTTCCTTGAAGACAGGTACAACTAAACTGTACATGTGATTCAACCTGGAGAAAAAACAGTGGCTGATCTAAATTTCTAATAACCAGAAGAAATAACCTATAAAAGAGGAACACGAAGTAATTCGTCCAGCTTAAAATGATACAAGTCTGTGATCAGGATCAGATTGTTGAGTTCTTCCAATTGAAAACATCTTCCTCCAGATGCCCAGGGAAGATCAGGGCTCAGCTAGTGATCAGCAACAAATACCTGATCATGCATCCTGTGAAATTAAGACTATGATGCAGACATGCAGGTTTTTATCCAGGAATAAAGACAAATTAAGGTGCAATCGGTGTATGAAAAACTGAAGTGAACAACGTCAGTGCCCGGGGACAAGACCATATAGGAATAAAGACAAATTACGGTGCAATCAGCGTATGAAAAACTGAACTAAACAATGTCGTTGCCTGGATTCATCCTGGTAATTGATGGACAAGATCATATATATATATATATGGTGAAAGTTTGTCATACTTTCTAATTAACTGGAACAACTTAACACTGCAGACAATGCATAAGAAATTAATGTGGAATGATAAATTAAAGGAAATTCTTCTCCAGTCAATTATCCAACACGCAGGCATGGAACTCATCCTGATCCTGGCAAAGTTTAATATCCTGAGCACACTAGATTTTGATTTCTAGAACCCAATGTAAGGGGGAAAAAAAGGGCACAATTATATATTTGGACTAAAGAAAAGTATAGAACAAACATTAATTCTTGCATATATAGCCGTAATTGTTTAGAGCCTTCAACATATATAGCAAATTGGATAAATCTTCCATAAAATTTGAGTACAATAGATTTAAACCATTTCTTGGCACTAAACCATATATATCTAGCTAGGAACATCTATATATTCATATAACTTACCTCATCATCAATACACCACACCACACCAAACTATGATCATGATTTATCGCAACACACCCCGATCGAATGCTCATCCCTCTGTTGATCTCAAAATAAATATGAATAGCAAGCCCGACCCCTCTCAAATCGAATCAGAATGGTAATCCCGATGGACAATCTTCCGATCCAATAAATCCCGATTCTGGAAAACATGTCTCCGCTTCACCTTCACTACCCTATATTTATATATAATAATCTAACACAGCATCACAAACCATAATGTCGATACTAATCATGAACTTACGGTAATCTTGCACCCGTCTTATTAAGCTTCCATGCATTAACA
>JAYMSL010004963.1:0-10572 GCA_036897195.1 Plantago coronopus
AACCGCATATCAAGTAGCTCGAGAGCTGAAGAAACAAGTGCGTGCAGGGGATACAACTTCAAGTAGTACTACTGTACAAACCGATTGGTCATTTGTATGGAGGATTCCAACACCAAATAAGCTGAAGGTGTTCTTATGGCGTCTACTAAAGAATGGTCTTCCGACTGGACAAAATCTGTTAAAACGCAACATTGAAACGAATGGTCTGTGTCCGTTCTGCCAGAACCAAGAAGAAGACAGATTGCATCTATTTCTACACTGCACGTATAGTCGTTTGGTGTGGGCATTATCGGGTATACCAGCGTCTATTATCTACAAACATACAACTGATCCCTGGACCTGGGTAAAATCGGTTCAGGCCGGAATCACTGCAGACAACTTTGCCACTTTTGTATGCATCTGCTGGGGGCTTTGGTACTCTAGGAATAAGAAAGTACATGAAGGGAAAGACACTGAGCCACCTGATTTAATCGAATTTGCGAAGGACTACTTGCAGAGATACAATACAGCGAAAGAACGTTATGCACCTGTTCGAGCTCAAGAAGAGGCAGTTTCTTGGAACCCACCGGCGCAGCAAGTCATGAAAATCAATGTTGATGCTTCCTTTGAGCCAAGTACGCGTACAGCAGGAATTGGAATTGTCGCTCGCGATCATACCGGAAGAGTACATTTCTGGCGACGTCGGAAAGTGCACAATTCAATTGATTCCCCAGAATCAGCAGAGGCGTTAGCGGTAGCTAGTGGAATGGAGGTAGCGGCAGAGAAGGACTGGCGTAAGGTAGACATCGAGAGCGACTGCCTGACAATTATCAAGGAGCTTAATTCTGCAAATATATCGTTGCTAGCAGCAGGACACTTCATTGAGAAGATGAAAAGGAATGCGAACTGGTTTGAGCATATCAGATTCTGTTATGTGCGAAGAACAGGAAACACACTAGCACATAATCTTAGCAAAAATATAGTCCAAGATAGTGAAGGCGTAGAAATTTAGCTTCATACCCCCACGAGCTTTGTAATTGATTATGATCCATTATTAATGAAATGATTTTTCCCCTAAAAAAAAAAACTAATTAACAGCACGCTTTCTCTACCTAATTAAAGATGCATGTGTAATTAAAGTTTGCATGTTGCTGTTTAATTAAAATTGCATGTTACTGTTTGATACTCCTATGTGAAATTGCTGTGTAATTAAAGTTTGTTGTGTAATTAAAATTGCATGTTAGTGTTTGATACTCCTGTGTAATTAAAGTTGCTAATTAAAATTGATGTGTAATTAAAGTTGCTAATTGCATGTTGAGTAGTACTTTGCATTTGCATGTTACAAGATTTCATGTATTATCTAACTTAAACAGTTACTAACAAGTAACAACACCTATGTGAAAGGATTGTAATATTAACTTAGACTATTTAAATTTGAAGCAAGTGTGCGACTATGTAAACTTGATTTTGGCAGTTTGAATTTTGAATTCATGTCCAATTTGTTAATTTATAGAAGAGTTGTTTTTTTTTAATAATTTAAATACCGGATTATTTTCGGATTAATCCGAATCCGATCCGATCCGATCGGATTAATCCGAACCCCGACCCGAATTTTCGGATCGGGGTTCGGATCGAGCTATTTTGGCCCCGAACCCGATTCAATCAGAAACTTCGGATCGAATCGGATCGGATTAATCCGAATGCACAGCCCTACACAAAACAGTAAGCAAGGAAAATCTCCATGCATATTTGGAAGTAGAGACTTTGTAATCAATATAAGTACATAAACTTCCATTCTTATAACTCGAAAATGGCTCATCGCTACCAGCCAATTGCTCTCATCCTCGGCACCTTCCTCGTACTCTTTTCACTCACATCCGGGCTAACGTTGCACCATGTATGGGTAGGCGGAACTCAGCTTTGTTGCAGCGGATACTGCGACCTCACATCAGACTATGTCGAACCTGGTGTTACAGGCGCTCTTGGTTATTTCCAATGCAGGGACAAAGTTCTGGGTGTTGCAAAATCCGAACTCGGATATTTCACGTTCAATTTCACGGGCGATACACATCCTGTCTTGTTATACGATATGCCTAAGGAATGGTTTTTGGGCGTGACATACTCAAAAGATTCAGATTGTCCTGAACTTTCAGTGCCTCTTGTGTCACGTATTACAGAAATTCCACCAAGGAGTCCATATCTTTATGTTTTAAATGAGAACTTCTCTCTTCAATCATGATCAGGGGTTCGAATGTTCGACTACGTGCATCGAATGTAATATAAGGAAAAGTACTTTGTATATGTTTCAGGTCGATTTTGTGTATATCATATATCAGCATATGTATTAAGGAGCAAATCTTGTTATTATACTTGAATTTACTAAGCACAGCCTATGAGTATGCAAAACGTCCAATACTATGAGCGAATAAAATGGATAATAACAGATAAGGCGACTGATATTAAAAACCACTGAACAACATTATCATATTACAAGCACGATAATTAACAGTACTAGTAATGTTACAAGCACACGTACTAGTAATGTTACAAGCACACGTACTAACAGTTACAGAAGAAAGACCAAAAAGTGTAAAACAAACAAGATTTGATCTACAGATTCGTGTAAACAAATCCATGAATGATGATTAAACCTTCATGCTTTTTAGACCAATAGCTTCACCACTCAGTTATGCAAAAGACCACAAGATTTTCAGGGACTAAAGTGTTATATATACGCATGGGACCCAAACACGCATGCTAATTGCTAATTGTTGATGAAGTTTTTCACAACAATCCGAGAAAAAAGTGGCCCCTTTCTCATTTTACAGCAAAGCAAATGCCACTGTCCATTAACCATGCGTTCAAATCTGCCATACTTATTTTAATAATCCCACAATAATCATCATACCAAGTCTACAATCATAGCTCCAGCTTGATTTTTCTTCACCATCTCAGACTTATGTGAGTAGAAAGCAATTTTCTACCATTCCAATAAGCTCCAACTTCATTGGCTCACAGTGAAAAGCATGGTAAAGTTTGGCCAAAAGTAGAAAATCCACCACACACCTTTCAAACCCTTGAATTATTCCAGTTTTATTCAAACATACACACACATACTTGAATGGTTTTGGTCTAGTGATACATTTAGACCAAAACTGGCAGCAGCAGTTCAAGAGGTAGTGGCTGAGTCACACTCGGCAAGACCGAGTCCAAGAGAACTGGCATCGGTTCTCATCGATTTCAGGTAAACAATAGCTTCGTCAAGTATGGAAATCGGGTCGTTGGAGTGTAATCCGGGAACAATGCTCTTGATGATCTTCAGTGCATTGCGTATTTTGACCTTCTTTTCTCTCTTAGATGAATCAAACTCGATGTACTTCTTCAGGCCTACGCAACTTGATTCGGAATCATCTTCGCTGCATGAACTAATCGGGTTCATGGGACTATCAGATATGAACAATGATGGTTTCTTGTACCTGCTGCCATCAAGCAACTTTTGCCTTTTCTGCGGGTCATCAGAACTTGCTACTTCTTCACATGCAAGTTTCTCGAGTAATTTTTCCATGCCATGACCCGCTCCTAAGTTCAGTGGAGTGCGTACTTTGCTTGTAACTTCATCACTATCACCATCAGTGTCATAATCATTACTGTACTCATCACTGCTCGAGTATAGCAAAGCATCGATTTCTTCAGTATCTTCACGCATCTCGCCTTCCTCATCAGCCAGATCACTCCCTTCCCAATTTCCTTCAACAATGGGTTTCAACAACATTTGTTGAGAGGATTTACCTGATACTTTTACTCTCAAGTGATCAGCACTATGAAGAGTGTTGGAGGGAATGATTTGCGGAGCAAAAGAAGGGCTGACGAACAATCTTGTGTCATTCCCTGATTGATCAAAAATAACAAACTGTTTCTGAATCTGAGTGCCACAGAGAGCATCAGATGGCTTATGCCATCCCCCAAGCATGTGCCCTGAGGCACATTGCTGATTGTTCAGAAACGATATTCCGGTAGGATATGAGATATCCTGGCATGTTGGTAACAACTTTAGAGACTGTGCAGCTGCATTTTGTTGGAACGTGTTAAAACCACACAAGTCCGTGGCATGCTGCACAGGAGAAGCAATGTTGGGTCGTTGAAGTACCATGCTATGCAAATTGGGTGATTTCCTAGCAGAGACCTGATGTAAAGACCGAAACTCGTCGGATCTAACCATCCAGCCAAAAGAGCAACCTAGGATACAATAGTCATGTCAAAACTCAGAATTCAAGAGTTAATTACACAGCTCAAACTAAAAAGTGTGAATCGTACCAGAGTTATCTGCGTAGTTTATCCTGCAAATGAAACTTTACTTTATGCTAAACAAAACAAGAAAGAGAAAAATATATTGCTAGCTTGATCTGACACACGAAACTCGGAATCAGTCTACGTGACGGGCTTCAGCAATTGACGGAAATATTCAGCCTGGAGCAGAGGAATAGAGCAAATTAGCATTTTTTTTTACCAGAAATCAAGATTTCAATTAGCAATCAATTTAGTTGGGCAATTTCAATATTCAGATGGAACATCAAAGAAAATATATCTCATACTATAACCAGAGCTACTAAGAAAGTGCTCAACGAACCTGGCAGTTTTGCAATGGTTGAAAGCATGCTATAACTCTAACAATAATGGTTGATCTCCCAGCAATCCCACTCAAATGTTTATGCGCCCTAAATCTCGTCTGGCTTGCTGCTTGGCACACCATAACTACTTTTCGACTGTTTACTAGGCTTCAGATGAAACTTAAAGTGCAGAAGACTAAAAGATAGCTAATACAGAGGAAGCTGGAAACAATGAAGAAAATAGGAAAGCTGAAGATCTCTAGAGCAAACGAAAACAAGCTTGAAGACGAATTAAACCTAGGGAAATGTCAAGAAGAAGCTAAAAGTGAACTAAAAACTGATGTTTGTATGAAACCTCTAAAAACAACCAACTGGGATAGATAAGGGATCTTCGGAAAGCTTAAATTATATGTATCGGCTGAATGATTTTATAGAATGTAGAAAAACAAAGCAGACAAAGGAAAATGGCTTGAACCCATGGTATATATTTGAAGAAGTTTAGTGGAAACAAGAATTCACTTCGTAGAAGAACAGAAGCAGCTTATAGAATAACCCAGCAGTACAAATTCAAGGAGATAACCAAACGAAACACATCAATTGTCAAAATCAGCCACCGCATGCTGTTCTATATCCAATCAAGCTTTATCATAACCGTATCACAAGCAGCAATAAATCCAGTACACCTGAATAATGAAAGCAAAGACAACTGTAAGAATGAAGCCCGATTTTCGTAAACATTCCATCCAAAAGTAACGGATAAACCTTGTCTAATCAAATTTAACGAAGAACATAACGTGCACAGGCAGAGCAATTCATATTCCACTTTCCTCCCAAAGGTCTAATCTTTATCCATATTCCATATCCAAAATTGAACTTATAGTTTCTTATCTAGATCATCACAAACCATAGTCTTTAATATATACCAAAATCATGAAAAACTAATCCAGTAGCTTTTGTAATTACAAGAAACAGAGTGACCCAAGAAAACATAAAGAGGAAAAACTAGAACTAGCACTACAATTTTGCACACAATAAGCAAAATTGACACATAAAGCTGGCTGATTAGACTAAAATAATGAGTTATGATAAAGAGTACTTGAACATGCCGAATCTTTCTCTGAACCATGAAAAGCATGAAATTGAACCTATAAACAAACAACAAGATCAAGAAACGAAAAGGGATCAGAGAGTAGTACCTGTTCAACAGAAGCTGAGAATGGGAAGTTGCAGATCGATTGTGAATTTGTGAGCAAATGTTGTGGAGAACTGTTTGATAATGGCAGTACTGTGAGCGAATTTGACAAAATGATTGTGTGAGTGAGAGAGAGAGAGATGATGAACACTAAAAACAGATTCTAGCTGAGCTGCGATATATAGGAATTTCAATTACCATAATGTCCTTTGCTGCTTCTTTTAAGTCATTATTATTAATTTTTTCTTTCTTATAGGAATTATTATCGTATAACGGCGGACTCACGTAATAACCTGAAAATCATATAAATTTGAATAAGTAGTTTATCTTTTACCTTCATTTATATTCGCCTCTATCTTTTACCTTCACGTAATAACCTCTGTTTTGCCAAATTTCATAGGTTTGGTGGGTGTGGAGTTTTAGATAAAAATATGAATATGTCATAAAGGATGGAAATGTATAGTAAATGATGGAAAAATTGAGGTAAAAGATGTAAGTCTCCCTTTTCAACTCATCTGAAATCTCTGAACTGAATTGAACGAATTTGGATTCAACTTATTTCAAATATAAATTTATATTAAGTAAATATAACTTGAACTAAATGAACCTGACCTAAATAAAACACAATTGAAATTAAGATGTCTAGAACTAGAAATGATGCTAAGAATTCCATCAAATCTCAAGAGAACTATTTTGCCCCTAGTAAATTCTAAAATTAGTGATGTGAAATCTTTCAAATTGGGGGTCTTAATCCTTCAATTTTAGAGGACAATCCCTCATCACATCCATTATTTGACCAAGTCTTATAATCTTACTTAAATATGTAGGCCATGTAGTAAGTTTTAACAAGAAAAATGAAAATGGAATCATGTCAACATATCTCCGAGTAGTATAACACTATCCTGACCTGCTCGAACCCTGGCTAGCAATAGACTAATCCAATCTCCTACAATCGAACCTTTAGTTATAAAATCAGTTGAACTCCTATGTTGATTAGTTGTGTTGATTTGATAGATGACACTCAATAATGCAGGGTTCAGTTGTAAATTATTGCTACAAAACATTATACTACTCCCTGCATGGTGTAAACATGAAGACTAATTAAGCTTAGCCGCATAGGTGCATATCACAGCAGTTTAACAACTCTTTAATTTAATCTTAATTCTGCCTTATTCTAATCTCATGCCATTAGCATGGTAACTGTCTTTCATCACGCCAAGATGCAGTTTCTTATCAACACGCAAGAGATTAGTTTAACTTTAAACAATGTGACAATATGTGTCCAAAATGTCAAATTTTATGAATCTTGACCTCAGCAAGTTCGTTACCAATCGTGTTTGTCTGGAGCCGCTTATTAAGTGTCAAATCTATCTAGAAATGTATCTAACTTCGAGAGTTAAAAGAATAATGAAACGGGCGTTAACTGGGGGTGTTTGGACACAGTCCCTGCAGATTAACAAAATAAACACCCTGCTATGTGTTGGAGTTGGTATGCAAGTTGACAAACTAGGGGAAGTGATTCTTATTGAGCTGATAGCCTGATACAACATATCAACATACGTTAGTCTCTATTTGCTTATTTTATTGCAGACAAAAGTTGAGAGTACATTGAGAAATAAGCATTAAACAGGGCGAACGGAAGAAGTTTACTGAGCACCGGGAACTTCAATCTTTAACACTAAGAACTTCAATCTCGAACAGCAGGTCAGAGTTTGGCTGAATGCCCCATGCTGGAAAACCCTTTGGTCCATAAGCATAGTCAGGAGTGCACTGGAGATTGGTTACAAACAACAGATACTCAATGTAAGTGAATGTGGATCCATTGATCAGGATTTGGCATTGATTCTTACTAATAGAGTAATTGAATCAGTTCAAAGGCATTGATGGATTATGAAATGGAATACATAATCGTTGATATTACCTTCAATCGAGCAATTTCCCCCACTTGCATTCCCAGTACCCCTTCATCCCATCCTGCCAAAGAAGCACACTCATAGATAAAAGGCAGAATGTTCTCTAGCAAGAGCAATCTCAATACAATAGTACCACATAAATGATATTGGAGTATTGTAGCCTAGCAGATGTTGGAATGCGCTTCCATAGGCTATTCCGTGTTGTCATAGTTTAGAGCAGAGGCAAGGACACTCCAGCAAGCACAGGGGGAAATAAAGATTCAATTGGAAAATTTATGAGAGATGGGTAGCATCAGATCACCCTTACAATACTCGCTCAATCAGTGAGACAGTGGAAACCCAGAAACTAGACCATCAAACATATTTCCATTGATTCAAAATCTCGTACTTCTGAGTTCAACAACACTTATAAGCTCCTACCTCATATATATCAATCTTCTCCAAGTTATAGCCTTAACTTGTTCTCATCACCTCAATCATATAAAGAAGCCATGTTACAGAACTTGTGTGACTACATCAGCGGCGTTCTTGTTTTGGAATGCACAAGTCGCCTAACACACTCGCACATAAAATCCCCACACGTTTCCAACAATCTTGTGCTAGAAGTGATTGATATGGTTAATAAGAATCTTATGCATCTTTTATGTTTTTTGTTAGAAACTGTTGTTATATACGGCCGTTGGAGAACATTCATTGAGATTTGTATATTAAAACAGCCAAAGCCATCAACTCACAAATATAGTAACCAATCAAAATCAATTGTGGCGTATATATCAGAACCGAAATATAAAGTCATGTGATTCAAATTTGTCTAACAAATGAAACTAGACAATCAGTTAGCTTACCAAGAAAAAAAATCATCAAACCTACCTGTTTGATTTGGTTACTACTAATTTCAGCTAACTACACTTCATCCCCTTGTATCTGCTCTTGCAAAACCTTTTCTTTTTTAGAAAACTCACATTTTACCAAGCAATTAATCTGGGCCCTGGGGGCTGGGGTGACATAAATAAACTTGAAGAACGAATCTTTGGTTCACTTCTATAATGCTATGACATAAACCGGTAACATTTTTCTTTCTGCATTATTCACTCAAATTATATAATTTTCAGAAACTCATCCCATCAATGCCAATCAATCCAATAAGTCGAAAACTACGAGTAACCAAACATCCCCAGGCCTACATTTCTCATATCACATCATGACATGACATCACAAAGCACACCAATGCAAATACAATATGGAAGTTACAAGGCCATAAATATTTATCAAAATCAAGCAACACTGATGGAAGGTATAAAGAGTAGAGAGCTAGTTAGTTACCTTTGATGACAGTGCCTTTGCCAATTCGGAAAGAGAAAGGCTTCTGCCCTTTATCCTTGGTACTGTTATTACACACAGATAGATACACCAATTAATTACTAATTGCATGAATAATGGAACAAAAGATGAGCAAGAAACAAGTAGTACGCATACCTCCAGAACTGGGCGGCAAGGTCTCCATCTTTACCAAATCCGGTGCAATGAACGGTGACATTTTGACCGGCATAGGGCTTTGGACCGGAGCCGGGCCTGAGAACTTCCTTCTCAATACCCATGGCCCTGACTCGGAATGGGTGAGCGAACATATTCACAATTTTAATGGCACTTCGTTTGAATTGGGGTTTCTATTGTTTCCAACACTTTGAAGTTGAACTAGTGAGACTGTGAGAGTGTGACTGTGAAGTGATGATTGAGATAACATGATAAATTAAGGGGGATTTCCCAGTACAATATGAAACATGCCAATTGATTAAGAGCACTGCAAAACCGCCCACCATTTTTAGGTACGAATTGGGACTAAATACTAGATAATTGGGCCTAACATACTAGAAAATGGGCCCAAAATACCACATGTTGGGCCAAACCATTTGAAAAGGGGGAATAATTGCGTGTTTTCGGGCCCAACAATGTGGTATTTTGGCCCAACTTGTACTGGAGCATAAAGAAAAAAATATCAGACATCTTAATCACTTCAAGTGTCTCACATTGTACTGCAGTGAAATTAATCCAAAATAGGGTTCATGACACCAAAGGCCAAGTCACGAAGTGCACCACACTATTCAGTATTTACTGACGAGCCCATGTGGAGTCCAGGTAATTAGTGAGAGGGAAGTGCACATGCACTTACTTCCGGGATAAAATTTTGCCCCAAAATAGATGAGCATATCTTCCATAGTTTAGGCGGAGATATGGGTGGCCGAATATGACCCTCAGTTGTTAAACTTACCGGGTCGACCTGGTGCCCTATAGGGGCGAAAAGACTTTAAACATGTCACCCGTTGAAAAACCGTTAAAACATGGTGAAAATTGTTTTTAAAAATCGATGAGAACCACTAAGAAACCATGTACTCCGGTTTGAATTATAAAAAAAAGAGGGAGAGAGAGAAGAAAAAAAAACAGCTTTTAGTTATTTGTGTTTGAAATTACGTTCGTATTTGAACACTTCTAATATTCTAAGTGCATATACGTCATTATTGTATGACATTTATGGATACTCCCTCCGTCCCACAAAACATTACCCGTTAGGATTACGCGTAGTTTAAGAAAATGAATTAAAGTAATGGAGTAAAAATGGAAAAGTAAGTGGTGTAGGTTATTGTATGACATTTAGTTTGTGGGTAACTTCTTTATTTGATAATGGGTAAAGTTTTGTGGGACGGGGGAGTAGTTCATAGTTGTAATTGTAATGCTTCTAACTTTTTTGTTACTATCATATCAGACAATTAATGATATAGGTATATTATCAAAACAGGGGATTGTATTTTTAATTCAGAGGTAAAAATTGAATAAGGTATAGTTTAAATATATCAAATATTATTAGATATATAATATAATTTTA
>JAYMSL010004964.1:0-10571 GCA_036897195.1 Plantago coronopus
TACTTTGTGACGGAATTTATTCGGTCATTAAATCCGTAACAGTTTAGTGACGGAAGGCTAAATCGGTCACGAATTTTACTGACGAGGTATTTGCTGACGGATATCGATTCCGTCATTAAATCCGTCAGCCGCTATTTTTAATGACGGATTTTCCCAGTTTTTCGGTCATTAAAACAGTCACTAAATCCTGTTTTTTTTGTAGTGTCAAAGCATGTTTGCGCCACTCAAGCATAGCGCTAAACCCTTGCGCACATATTTAGCACATAAAATTTTTTACAACAGCAGGCTGGAGTCATCTATTCAGGCCCCTATGATAGTTGAGTACTGTACTGTGGCACAGTTCTGAGGCCAGCCCTGCAGACATGCACTTGCCCCTGACCAAGTATAATGCCCCAATGTGCCTCAAAGACACATCCGACGTCCTTTTTTGAGAGAAAGGCTTCCTACATTGATCATTTTCCCAGAGTTAATCAGCAAATTTAACACATCGGTACTTTTGCCCCTTCTGCTCTTCACTTCAACTTTCTACGCCATTGAAGACAAAAATAAAGTCTGCATGAAGTAAGAGAGATGGGCAATGGGAATATTATAAAAACAAAAATGATGAGAACATGTATTGTAAATTGTAATGGTAATTGGCAAGGCTGGCATAAATGCAATGGCAATGCACACAACCAACCACATACTTGTTCACCTGCTCATATTTACTTCTGTCTGTGCTGCCCTCATTCTACTCTTTTCTTTATATACACACCTTCACTTGAACTCAACTCATCAACTCAAACACTCTTTTCTGTATCATTCTTCTTCACTGTTTGTCTCCCCACAAGAATAATGGATAAGAAAAGTACCTTACTTTTGTGTGCAGCATTACTCTGCCATAACTTGTTGCTCATATCTGCAGCATCCAACTTTGTGGATCAGAAGAACTGGTTCCTCCTTTACCCTCCAGCTGACCCTCACACTGGAGGATCTCCACCTGCAGGTCACCCTTCAACAACTTATTATTTTAACAAGCCAAATTCTTGGGAAAGTAAAAAAAGTTGTTTTTCAATTAGCTCCTTAATGTTTAAAACATGCATCTGGTGTTTATGTAGTTTTTTTTTTTTTTTTTGGTATGTGTATAATCCATTTTTCAACATTTCTACTGTTAGTAAATAAGCTGATATATATTTGTTTTTCTTGATACAGTTACATATACACCTCCCCCAACAGGTCATTCAACACCAACACCAACACCGTCTCACGGAGGAAGCA
This sequence comes from Plantago coronopus, assembly GCA_036897195.1. NCBI lineage: Eukaryota > Viridiplantae > Streptophyta > Magnoliopsida > Lamiales > Plantaginaceae > Plantago > Plantago coronopus. The sequence goes on from JAYMSL010004964.1 coordinate 1,258, forward strand.
GTCCGCCATCTCACAGCCATGGTACGCCGCCTTCTCATGGAACACCGTCTCACAGCCATGGTACGCCGCCTTCTCATGGAACACCGTCTCACAGCCATGGTACGCCTCCTGCAAACTGCGGTAACCCCCCAACTGGAGGGCACCACCATAGTCCTACTCCATCCCCACCAAAGGGAAGTGGTGGTGGAGGATACCACCATTCGCCTCCTACCACCACTCCTACTACCCCAACTACTCCCACACCGGTCGTCGTAACTCCACCATACACACCAACTCCGACTACTCCCATCTCAGTCCCATCACCTCCTTCCTCATTCGATCCGAACTCTCCACCTTTCACTTGCAAGTAAGTTATACTACAACAGTAAGTTGAAGAAAAAAACCAGTCTTTTTTATACATGAGGGAAAACCACTCCAAACAAAAAGTGGTCTTTACTGATGTTTAAGAAAGATCGGTCTTTTCTACGAATTTCAGTATTTCTAGACCAATGCAACAAGCCAACAATATCTTAAATTGATTATCTTTTCTAAATGCAGTTACTGGAAGAATCATCCAACATTGATTTGGGGATTATTTGGCGTTTGGGGAACAACAATTGGCCATGCATTCGGTCCTACCTTACCTGGATCAGTCTCCAGCATGAACTTGATAGATGCTCTTTCCAACACTCGTAAAGATGGCCTTGGAGACCTGTACAAAGAAGGCACAGCAGCTCTGCTCAACTCCATGGTGGACAAAAAGTTCCCTTACACAACCAGCCAAGTTAGGGACAGTTTTACCGCATCCCTCGGCTCTGACCATGCTGCAGCAGCTCAGGCACAGATTTTCAAGAAAGCCAACGAGGGGACAAACTGAGCCTGAAAAACCACCAAGACCACTTACATTATTGATTACTGCTCTTTTATATTCAAGTTTGTTTGAGGTTTACTTGTGTGATTTCCTTAGCAAATGTAAGAATTTTATTTAATTCAACTATGATGCTCCAGAATTAAAATGGACACCAACTTTATGTTTCTTGGTCAAATGATATCACAGAATTGTTGTTTATCTTGGTCTTCATATTGGCTGTTTATCAATACTTGTGTGCAGTGCACCATTGGTTAAGAAAATGTACGAAACTGGATATGAGATTCAAACATATTGCATGGAGTAATCCAGAAACTGGCCAGCCTATTAAAGAATTAAGAATGCATAAACACAATTCTGTCCAAACAGCAAGTATGGGTACCCAAATGGAATGGTGACAGTAAAGCACAAATATACAAACTTAACTGAATTTGGACAAAAGAATCCATATAATTAGAAGTCAGAACAAGGTCTACGCATATCTTCCATTCTATTCCAGCTGGCTAATGTAATTCCTTCTATTAGTATGTCAGTAGCATCTGGTTGCACCTTGAATACCAGTCAACTGTGTTTGTAACATACTAGTACTACTACTACACAGCATTCATTAATTACTCTCAACTAACATGAAGACCTGGAGATCGGAGACTACAACACGTATTCTATTTCTGTTGAATTCTTTAGCATAAGCAATGAAACTCTGCCTCAAATCATTGCATTATACATTACAATCCAAAAGTTAAGGTTGTCTTAATAAGCAGGTACCACCATACTAGTAGCAAACTTGACAAGTATGGCAAAAAAATTGAGCTCAGTTCATCCAGTATATGCATGTATTATGACTAAAGAAGTAATGCTTGACTTAGGCATACTATAAGAGAATATACTCACTCAGTCTTAAAACAGTCTCCACTTCAGTTTTTGGCATGCAAAATAAGAAATTATGCATAACAGTAAGTTATATTGATGGTGGGTTCACTTTATTAGAAGTAATTAGTTAGTGGTGGGGTCTAGTGGTTACTTTATTTTCCCGGAAGGAATTAGAAAAATTATTATAAACTTTTCCAAATGGTAAAGAAATTAAAGTGGACAACTCCGTTGGAATGCCCAAAATGGTAAAATTGGACAAATGTTTTGGTATGGATGGAGTACATATATATGGAACTGAATATCACTACTGGAACAGTGGAACTCACATACTGGAGATTTTAAATCCACCTTTAGGCTTTAGTAGCAAATTAACAAGTAAAACTATGCAAAGCTTCAAAACATATTCTCAATTTACTGCTATTTATAACAAAACAAGTATGTATTTGCAACGAAATGATGTTAAATTAAGTAATGCAGAATATACAGATGAAAGAGAGGCTTACTGTGGAAAAAATAATCAAGTATGACCTAACCCCCATGAATCTTTGTATCAGCTCACCATACAACTAACCACCATTCTCATCTTAAATATTAGGGTCCCTCAGGCCAACACTAACCTGCTCTGCAGAGGGCTGTGAACCCGCAGTGGTCATATATGTACTATTGTCTATTTAACAATGATTATGAAATGCAACACATATGAACTGCAGAATTTGAACGTAACAGACTTACAAGAACAGATAGCTACATTCAATCAAATACGAAGTACACAAGAAATAACTATCAATGACTTCAGACTGCAGTACTATATGAAAGCCTTGGAACAGCCTAGATGAAATTTGATCAGCCTTTCAGGTAAATTGTTGCAAACATGTAAGAGATCTGTAATTATAATGCTATCTAAAACAAAGTCAAGATTTGCTAGAAATTGTAAGCCAACAAGTTTCTGCATAATTAAAATTTCGGGCCTTTGGAAGAATAGATTTCTGGACTAGACACAGGTGGTCATTGTGACTATCTAATGTTAAAAGATCTTTGGTTTGAGGGAAAAATTAGTTAGTATAAGAGGCATAATTTAATCAGGAGGCCCTAATCATTTGGTCACCATCTCAATAGCTTCAAATTTATGCTATATCACAGCATACTTGAACCATAATATACAATTTACATTATAAAGTACTTACTAGACGTGTAACAAAATCTACCAGTCACGGATGACTGGAATGTAACCTTGTAAAGAACCAGCCATAACGTCAGCGGATTTCGTTAATTGATAAACTATTGATGAGTAAATTTTAATGATGGGTTAGGAAAAAAATAGGATAGGGACGGTCCTTTATAATTTCATCAATAATCAGTCATTTTGACAGAACTGGTAAAGTTGATCCGTCTTAGTTAAATTTTTACAAAGTTATGAGTCACCTACGAACTGCAAGTCAATCTAGTAGTCAATTCGTCACAATATATGAAATGAACATAACACTCAACTATGGAAAAGCAGAGAAAATAAAGATTCTCAAACACCCACGTAGAGATAAGTGGAGTTAAGATGTTGGTACAGCCGTATTTGGAGTTATATGGTGGTAAAGGAGCATGTAGCAGTAGGGTAATTAGATTTGCCGGTTCAAACAAACCATTCAGGAAACGAGAAAAAGTGTCATTTAGATTTTCTGGAGGTTTTTATAATTTGTGCTGCTTTTGAGCTTTAGGATAACATGTGAATGATGTGCTAACCTTGTCACATATTTCTCCATAGAGATATAGACACGTAATTGCAACCGTTCATTAGCTGGACTCTAGAGAAGCATACATTACATGGAAACACTTGCCAACTTTCCAGGTATGGACAAAATTTAAGCTCATTCATGTCAAGATTTAGTTTTTCCAGTTGTGTTTCAAAGTGGAACAAATTTTCTTGTGTTCAACTAGTTTGCCATTTTAGTCCGTGTCATTCCTTTCATCTGTAAGTTTTTCCAACAATCTTGTACTCAAGCAAATACTCACACAACAAAACAATACATATTGCTCATAGATTTGGCATCAACAATAATTTTAAAATCTCACTGTGCTGTAAATATCAAGATCAATAATAGAATCTTCAAAGCAATTGTTACTAGAATAAATAACGTCTAACGCCTAGAGTGTTCTGTTTGAGGACAGGAAGTATATGTAGAACCTGATAAGCTGTACATGTTCTCTTGCAGTAATACCAGGAACCAACTGATGTACTTCACAAAAGAACTCGCAGAACCCCTTTTTCCTTAGTTTCCAACTGCAACTGCCCCAGGTGTAGGCACCAAAAGATCACTTCGTGGTATCAGTCATCCTGAATAAAATGTGCATTTCACTCTTGGCCCAACAGAAAGTGGGAAATGTGGCAATCACAAGGCTATGTGTCCATTAGTCATCACTACATATGAGATTCAAACCAATCAAATATTTGCTGGGACGGTAAGCTGGTCATTTCATGATATGCAAATGCAAGATTCATTTCCTCTTGAATATGATTGACCAACGATTTACTTGGAAGAGGAATGTTCTTCTCATCTAGCGCTGTTCTCCACGGTATTGCCCGCCCATCATCCCTCATGTAACCATTTTCGTCAATAAAGCCCTTCTCCTGAAACAAATTGAACAACTTCTCTGACAGTGTTATATCAAGATCTGGGATTCTATTCGCAAATAATTCTGGTGTCAAAGGGAACTCCATACATTTCACTTCTTCCACTTCAATTCCCTTTTTACTCATAGACACTAAATATTTTTCTATCTTCTGATTCCTAGTTTCATCTTTGGGCATGTGAACAAAGATCGTGGGAGGGTATTCCTTGGTGATATCCAAATGACTAAATACCCCTTCAGCAATCATCAAAGCAATAGACCTCAAACGTAAAACCGTGGCAAGCACAGAGACAAAGTATCCACCAGATGATGCGCCCAACGCAAACATAGGAAGTTTTTCTAGCTTATGTTTTGCCACCCACCACTGAATGGTGTTCCTCACAATCCACCTTTCTTCCCCAAGCGACCAGCAAACTCCTTTACTAGATATCGCAATCACAGCATATCTTCTAGATAACGCTTGCAGTGTGATAAGCCTCTCCTCTGGCAAACCAACACAATCTGGGCATTTAGGAGACTTATCCCAAAAGTTTAGCGCTCTGCCATGACATCCATGAGCAAGGAAAAGAACTGCCTTCGGCGACTCCGGTATCTGCCAGATCAGATCAGTGTGATTTCTGACCTCCACTGTTGGATCAAACTGAACCAAAGAGTTAAAGCTATCCCATTTTCGGTTAACAAGCTCCGACATGGAGCTCGATCCATGCCCAATCCTTCCAAATAACAACACCAATGCAACAATTACCAATATCAAAACTGTCAAGATAACGGGAAATTGCGCTACTCTTGTACGACTGGGCTGCCTCAATAACCGATTTCCGCGCATAATTATGTCTACGCAAAACAGCATAATAGCATTAGCATAACAACATCTCCCCGAAGAAAACAAATTTCCGATAAATTAGCAAAAAAGTTGTAAAAAAAAAATGAAAAATTGACCATCTGCTTTATTATCATAAACCCTTTCAAGAATCCCAACTGGACAACCCTTGTTCCAATTTGACCATTTCGACAGAAAAACTGCAGCATATAAATAAATAATTGAATATATTGCAAAAGCCTAACACCATTAAAGTAAATTCTAACATGTTCAGAATTTTTGCAGTTGAATCAGATCACAACTTAGAAGAAGAAAAAAACACCTTTCATAGTGAATAAGTTAAGCAAAACTAGTACCTGAAAGCATAAGTTGATCTAGATCAAATGGAGTTTGAGTTCTCGTTTTCCAGATTTGCTGAGTTGGATTTCTTCCCAGCTCAAAACGAAGAAGCAAACATTTAACAAGTCTTCGTCATACCTATTTTTCCATTTTTGTAAGCATGGGTAAATTGATATATGCTCCTCCATGTTACAGATATTATAAATTGCCCCAAAATGTTTGAAAATTAATTGCAATGGTTTTATATTTCATATTTTTAATATTTAACCGTTTATTGAAACGTAAGCATATTTTGTCGAGCTTAAATTTATTCTCAAGAGGGAATTAGTATCAGATTGTTCATCATTATTACCAGTCTTTACATAATATATAGAGTTTAATTGAACGAGGTATTTTGAGATGTTAGGGATAACCACTATGACATCCTCTGAAAATCAACCGCATCATGACAAGTGTATTAGGGTTTATGAAATAAAAATAAAAAACCCAACCCTATGACATTTGTTACATGCATGATTAATTTGACAGTATTAATACTTCATGGTATTCGAACATTGAGTTATGGTTTAACAAAGATGCTTAGTCAGTCACAATTCACACTTGTTTGTATAGTGACGCTAAAGTCCAAACATAGTAGAGAAAAAATAGTTGTTCAAAACACAAACAGAGATGAGAATAGGAACTTTATTCCTAAGATAAACTTATGGTATATATAATCAATTGTAAAGTTAACCTTGGTAAAAACTCCAGGGCCTAGCTAGGCTACTAACTACAGCACGAGTTCATTCATTCCGTAATTTACATTTACATATGTTGGTAAAATAACTTAGTGGCCTCATACTGCCCTCTATGAGCGCTATTCTTGCCTTCCTGTATGAACACACTCATTCTTCCATCCATCTCCTCAGCGTTTTCGTGCTTCTTTCTCCGCCTGAAAACAAAGTATCTCATCAGTTCAAGCTGTGTATGTCAGATCTTCTATCACACTTCATGTCTTACTCTCGTGCTATAACACACGACGAGCTTGGTTTAGGCGTTTAGCCTCTTACCGCTTTGACTACTCTGTCGAAGGCCTCAGGACCATATTTCTCAATATATCTCTCCACAGACTTTCTTGCATCAATGCTCATCATCTGCAGAACTCTCCTCTGCTCTTCCGGGTGAGTAGAGCTCACATGTCCTCCAAATTTCACGTATGTCCTTATATAATTCTCGTATATATAAGCTGCTCCATTGAACGTCGGTAGCACCAGCCACAAACAGAATACAAGCTTCAAGTACGGCCAGATAATAAGCCTATGTAAATGACAAGGACAAATAGAGAATACAAGTTTATGAGATGCTACAATTTTATGACTTAATTTCACATGTGCGACAAAATCCGTAAGGCTAACACAGTAACACGATATATGGTATGAATCAAGTACCATTCAAGAACTTTCCAACATGAAAGCTCAAATAGTGTTATGAACGAGTACAGAACCCAATACGTCAACCATTGTTGATCGTCTAGCGTAGAAGGGCTCTCAATTGCTCTCATGGATGCATACCTGTATTTTTCTGTTTTCAGTAATGAAACAAAGGGTTTCCCAATGTAGTATAGTATGTAACAAAAGCAGAGTTTTCTACACTTACAGGGGATACAGAAGCATCACACCAGGTCTGTCAAAGAAAGAAATGGAACCAAATTCAGTTTTTAAAATCTATAAAACAAAGGAGATATCTAAGCCATAGAATAGAATTGCATATAAACAAAGTCTTACACTAACAAGCCTACAATACAAGCTGAATTGCATAACTCGGAAGCAGTTTTAACATGACAGCAATCAAACGAATCAATACGGGTGATACTTATAAAGTCGATTCGTCATATTAGTTACCAATTCAGGAGCGGAGATAACCCAAATTCTGAGCAACCCCCAAGTGTATGTTTCAGGATTATAGGCCTATACATTTCCGCATCTCCCAAAACTTGGTAATAAATCAGCTTATTCGGCAAGAACAGGTCTTGACAAGAGCAGTAGAGTTAGATTATCTATGATTTGATAAATTTGATGTTATGTTATAAGTCCAAATATCTATAATGATATAAATACCGTTGTTTTAATTCATAAAGTATTTCTAACACAATATTTTGTGATTAATTGTGTCAAGTTATAGAATTATCAGAACAGGCAACCTTAAGGAGCCTCCTGATTATTAGTACTCAGTTCCTTTGCGCCATGACTACTTGATATCTTGATCAATCCTATCTTCTTGGGGATATTATTTCATTTCTAAATCTATATATATAATAGACCAGGGCTTTAATTTGTTATGTGGATTCAAATATTCATTTCATGTGATTAATCCAATTATATATTTTCTTGCAAACAAACTGAAAATAAATCTTAAGCTACCAAATTTGAACCTGGATAATTAATTAAACATAAACATATAGAATACACATGAAAAAGAGAAAAGATAGTATTACTACATACCCAAGAAAGGCATCAAAATTCCTAAAGATGGCTCCAAGAAGTCCCATGAATATGATGTTGAGAGAGAACTTGAGTGGTTGTTTCTTGTCTGAAAGTAGAAAATACTGCTTGAATGAAATTGATCTGGGATTGCAGTCAGAGCAAGTGTGTGTCTTATACTAGCTATAGCAAGTGTGTTGGTGGGAAGAAGCAAAGTATATGCTCTATGGAATGGAAGAGCAAATAAGCCAAAGGAAAAGTCTACTTTGTTTCCAAGTATGAAGAAAGAAGAAACATGTGCACCTTCTAAAGACTTCATTGATCCTAACTTTGGTGTTTTATATATAAAAATAAAAATACTAGCTAGATTGATGATCATATATATATTTTGTGTTGAATAAGAAGAAGCCACTTAAAAGTCTGTACCGTGTTTTTGGGATTTGATAAATAGGGTAAGCCATCAAGTATTGAACACGTCGACCATAAAAACAATCAATCCCAGCCGGCTGCTTTCCTTGGTCGGTGACAAGGTGGTGACTGGTGACCTAACTCGCACTCAAAGATTAAAACATGAAAGCAAAAGTTTAATTTAATAAATTAACAAAATAGAAACCTACTTCGTCACGTACGTCCCAAGTTTTTCATTTGAGAATCAATTATTGAGTATTATTTTTAATAAAATATCGATAATAGATTTTTTTTTTTTTTTTTAAGATATACTGTTATCACTCGGCTACAGACGCTTTGACGATAATAGAATTAAAACGTAGATATATTTATTATTACTAGGAAATTTAGTAAATGTATATTAGTTTCAATATATTCAATGTTGAGTGAAAGTAAAGGAGAAAGATAAATAATTGGGAGAGATCACATTTAATGATTTTTTAACAAAAGATCATGTGCCTTATTTTTAAATAAGTGATGTAAAATTTCATTACATCAGCTATTCATAAGTATAATACATGATCATTTGTTAAAATACAACTAATAATTTTCTTTATCAACGATTACCTTTTAATACTAATACTAAATTGTGATTTGTGAATGCTAATGCTCTGTTCTTTTCAGCTGGGAATTCCGGAACTAAACTAAACTGAACTGAATGAATTTGAAGTAAAGTACGAATTTGAACTAATCAAATTTGAATGGATCTGAACTGAACTGAATAAATTTGAATTTAAATTAAAAATAACATAATATAAATGGAATTATACACAGTATTTATTTTTTAAATATTGGACTTGGACGTGTCATTTTTGGAAGGTACATTGATGATTGATTGGGAATTTAATTTATGACATAATTACTTATTTATTTAATTATTAGTTTTGGATCCGTGTATATACTTCCTCCT
>JAYMSL010004965.1:0-10571 GCA_036897195.1 Plantago coronopus
GGTTTTCTACTAATGCGGCCCAAACTCAATTATGGTCTTCCAGGCTATCAAGTCTCATGGCCCATAATTGACTGAAAGCCTCGAATTAGCCCAGTCAAAGCCTGGCAATGCGTCAATATGCCTCCAGTCCGGACCACTTTGTTTCGGTTCGGACCTGTATGGGTCAGATCCAACACGGATTGACTCTGATGTACGGATCAACCCCACCCCCCAGCTTTGTTTTTCTTTTTTTAGGACGATTCGATTTGTGTCCGGATCCGATTCAGACTGGATCGGATCGGATTAGACCCGAACGCTTTTACATTGATCCGAAGTTCGATCTATCCGGACCGGGTTGGACAGATGTCCACTGATCAGACTAATTTTGCCAAGCCTCAAGTCCAGTGTTCTGGAGGCGCGGGTTTACGTAAATGTTAAAAATGTGACATATTAATCCTTTAGAGATGAGAAACGGATAATTCGAATCAGATAATTTTAGGATCGGGTTTGATAGGATCATTTTTAGTTCGGTTTATATGCAGGGATCGGTTATTGTTCAGATTCTTCTAGTTCGGATTCGGATTGGATAAAAATACTTCAAGTCAATTCGAATTCGAACATTATTCGGATCAAGTCATTTTAGGTTCGCGTTTAGTTTGGGTGATTTCGGCTCGAATATTATGCGGATAAGATCAAGTTGATTCAGTCTCTTCTCTCTTCTCTCTCTCTCTTCTCTCATTTCTCTTTTTTCTCTTTCTCTTCTCTTTCTCTTCTTTTCCTAAATTTTCTCATTCCCCTTCTTCCTGACTCTAGTCTTTCTTCCATTCTCCCTTCTCTCCTGTACCAAGAAATTGTTGTCATTGATTTCATAACGGACCTAGCAGGAAATCAATTCTAGTTCAGATTATAATATTTTTGATTGAATGTTGTGCGAATTTGGATTTAGTTAGGATATGAATTATTTAGATCTGGATTGTTTTCGTATGATGTTACTTCTGACCATGTATAAAATATTATATTTATTAAATTTCAAATTTTGATTAAATGTGAGTTGTATCATTTTTAACCGGGTGTATTTGAAATATATTAATAAAGAAATCAGACTTGCATGTGTATAATTACTTCAAGTTGCATGTTTTAATGAATTCATGTTCTTTGTTGAGTATTTTATATATTAAAACTTGTTAAATACAAGTATACTCACATGTAAAAATTTATGTTGCAATGTGTACGCGTTAACGACTAAGAATCGAGCATATTTCAATTCCAATAAGCTAATTTACATTAACCAATAAACTTATTGATATTAGCCATCGAAAGTTTGTCAGTCGTCATATCTGCCTATAGTAAAATTTAAGGTTTTTAATATTAAAAGTTATGCCTAATCTTCCAAAAACTCTTGAGGAGTACAATACACGTGTATAATATACGTTTAAAGTCGAGTTAGATATAAATAAAAAAGGAATAACAAGTCTAAAATAGCGAATGAGAGATGATCACACAACAAATAAGAACATGGTTATCTAGTTTAAGGATTTCAGGTTATATATTTAACTCAATACTCTTCACATCAACTGATTTTGGATCGGATTATTTCGGATTGGATGCTTTTCGGATGAATATATTTGGGATTGAATTTGTTAGGATTCGGATCAATTTCATATCATGCACTCTTCATACCAATTTGGATTCGGATCAGATTATAGATCATGTTCGGGATCGTTCGACCCTCATTTGTCGAATTTAAATTCGGTTTCAATTCAAATTTCGGATTCGAATAAATATTGTCTAACTCTAATTTTCTATACTAGCCTGCTACCGGCGATACTCAAACACAAAATTAAAACATCATGAGCTAATTAGGCTCTGTTCTTTTCAACTTAAGTTCAGATCCGTTCAATTCAAATCAATTCAGATTTAGTTAGTTCAAATTTATACTTCACTTCACTTCACTTCAAGTTCCGAAATCATTGACAGAACTTTAAAAACCCATTTCTTTTTGTGCGTCAAGGAAAAACCTCCTTCCCAAAATTTTGACTTGCCAGATATCCGTTCCATGTAAATCAGAACTGTCATTACTAATTACAGATCCGACATTTAATTCAACTATATGTTCTAAGTTCTGAAATGAAGAAATCCCAGACCAGACATCGGTTATGAATTTTGGAACTGTTAACCATGCTTTGATTCTTTAGTTCCGTTCGCTTGGATTGATCTCATATAGATACTGTCACTCCTCAAGACCAAACATTGGCCAAACCATTCATGTGTTTATGTTAAACTCCCACCTGCGAAATTTCTCAAAACGGGAATTGTTTTCGGATTAGGTAGAGTACCTTATGGTAAGCTTCTTAAGAAGGCGTACAATATAAGTATCGCATACCTCTTTCAAACTTGCAATCAACCAAAAATGAAAACAGAAGACCAGAAGGAAAAGCTGGCACAAGATAAACTAAACTTTGTTTTTTGAAGCGGCAAAGCGAAAATCAATAATAGTTCATTATTTACCTGCGAGGTGACTCGAACCCTCGATCTATTGGTTGGAGGGGAGCGTATTACCAACTGAGTTTCGCTTCGTTGTCACTAGACTTCGTTCACATAATGACTCATGACTCATGACTCTTGATAGTTTAAAATTTTCTGAGGGGCCAAACCATTTTCACATGCATACAATCATGTTAACATTTGCCCCATCATCACTCCTACACTGCTACACACTACACACTACGGCCCTCTTCACCTATGGATACTGTGACACACAGAACCATGCATCCATCCAATTTTATGCTAACAACTTTGGCAAAAAACGCCTGCTTGCATGAGGAAGGGGCACTTCATCTACTACAAAAGATGCAGGCTGTACTTAACGGTGTCACCAGATGGAATATTTCATCCCAAGTCCATTGCAGGTTAAGAGTAAGCTCTTGTAACGATTCAAGTAGTCCTGCACCAGCCCCCTCAATCAATAAGATATGGTCATTCGAAAACAAGAAAATCAGGAAAAAGTTTCAATGGAGGGTACTCACCATCATAAAATTATACTCTGCCTCGTATTCTTGTCGTTTTTCAGGATCACTCAATACTGAAAGCAAAGTCAGAAATTCAGTATCAGGAATGCATTTTAAAAACTCTAGAAGCTGCTCCACTGACCTTTTTGTAAACTAGACACAGGTCTATGCTTTAAAAGATTAATACTCTAGTAGAGGATAATCCGTAGAAAGCTATGAAACAATTAAGAACGCTGAACAGATTTGCATATTTGCTAGGAATTTATATATGCATCCAATATACACTAGGCTAATAGTGCCTGCTGCAAGAGCAGATGAAGGGCTAATTTAAGATGAAAATTCTTAATGTGCAGCAACACTGTTCAATTAGAGATTCTTAGTTAGATTTGCCGTTAACGAGAAGAAAAAAAATGAAATACAAGAAAAGCTCGAAGTTCGAAACTTGTAGTACTATATATTAAGCATGGTTCCTCCAAGTAACTACCTTTTGAGCAAACATGACAATGAGAAGATCTTCAAGGTTTATATATTCAGCCTTGTCCGTCACATCGTACATCAGCTATCAAATAGGAAGTGAAACAAAAAGATAACAATGAATGTGTTTGACCACTCTCATATTTCCCCTCTAGGAAGTGTTTATAAATGACAATCTCTAAAGTAGTAATCTAAAACTCTGCAATCCTGTAAATTATCTCAAGCATCACCCTGTTTCTATGGCATACCTCCCACAAGCATATCATTCATATTCAGATGCAAACGAATCTAACCTAATTCAAGATATATTACGAGCGATTATTTAGTTCAGGGACCCAGATATAGTCTGGACTATTCCTGCTAAACTAAAACCATATCTAATTAGTAACCAACAGATCAACAAATCACTTGGCTTCACATTCAATCTAGTAATCACACTCGAGAAGAGCAATAAGAGAAACAAATTCACAGAAGCTCCAAAGAAGTTACTGTGGTATAGATAGCAACTTGGATGTGGTGGCAAAATAGCATTATGAAGCATAAAGGAGCCACACTAAGTTGTGTCCAGCAATCCCAAGGGTACCCAGCCGTTATGAATTTTTTTAGCATCGGATGACGAGCAACATGTCAACACGACAACACACTCCACAGAGATTCTTAGAAAACGGAACATAATATTTTGCCTTATATTTCTTAGAATACGTTATAACAGTCGCTTCTACTGTTTCTTATCAATGGCCCCCAGAGTCCTACTACTAGAAACAAAGAACCAAGTCACAATGTCAATGAATTGAACACAATTACACAAAGGATCCAGAAATTTTCTTCTTTCAAATATAAATAATAAACTAAGTCCTCCAGACTCCTCCTAAAAACTACATGCAATAATCATTTTTGTCACAACCAATGCATCAACTCTACAGTCTACACCAGCTCCTCGAGTATAAATCACACCTAAACCAAGCGAAAATACAATAAGGAAACCCATATGATGCAATAAGGAACTAATGTCAATGTAGGAAATAATCAAATTGATATCAACCATTAAAAAAAGAACAATGGAACTAATACGACTTAGCTTAGAACTTAGAACAGAAAAGAAAGAGAAGTACCTTGATAAGCCTCGCTAATTTCTTGAAACTTGGAAGTAGCAACGTCCCCATCCTTCTTCTTCTGCTTATCCGGGTGCCATTTCTACAATAAAAACAAACCATTAAGCAAAACCCTAAACTAATAATACAACACAAAACAAAAACAAAACAAAACAAAACAAAAACCTATAGAGAGATTAATGTACCAAAGCAAGGCGAAAGTAATTGGACCGAATTTCTTCCTCAGTGGCATCACAATCGACTTCCAAAACCTTATAATAATCCTACAACAATAAACAAAAAAATAAATAAATAAACCCAGAAATTGGCCGAGAACAAAAGCAGAGAATTCAAAAAAAGAGTAGTTGGAAAATCGTGCCTTGGACTGGGAAATAAGGGATAACAAGTCGAAGTCGAAATTGAAGTGAGAATCTTGGTGTGTTTGTTGATGAGCTTCATCAGGTTCGAGCAAATCGAAATGGCCATGAAACGTCATTGTTCCTAAAAAATTAGGTGTTTTGTTTGCCTTGGAGGTTAGAGAGTTAGAACTTAGATAGAAGTGGATAAAGATTGAGGAAGGAGGACGAGAATGGAAATAAGAGAAAGAAAGGTGGCAAAGGGGAGAGAGATTACAATTACAGAGTGTACTAGAAGAGCCGTAAGAATTAGGAAGAACTGGGAATGTGTACATCTAAAATTGTAAACATACATGTGATAAATACAACGAAGCTCAGTTAGTAATGCGATTTTCCTCTAATTAATAGGTCGGGAGTTCGAGTCACATTTACCTTTTAAAAAAACCTCAGTGATAATCTAGTATATAAATTTAAATAAAGTAACACTCTACTGATAACACCAAATTTAAACAAAGTACACGTTAAAACTTGAATGCAATTCAACGTAAATGTCGTAAATAAATCAAAAAAATTTTAGGTGAAACTAAAATTCATTATAACTCAGAAATAATGAATGTGATATAATATATTTTGTAATAAGGGATTATTACATATAACCCATATAACCCCTGCTGGATGACAACTTCTCACTTGAATCTCATTATATCTGACAATTAACCTAAGTCCTAATTTAAATTTTGATAAACAACAACAAACACATCCTTATTATTTTGACTAAATTGCAATTTCAGACTTACTATAATTGCACTTTCACCCTAAACATTTTTCCTTTTACATAAATGATATTTTATAAAATAAATAAAAATATTTTTTTAAGAAAAAAAAAATCTCCATTAATAGAGTTTGAAGAAGAAAAAACTCCATTAATGGAGTTCATCTTCTTCTTCATCCCCTTTTTTTTCATTTTTTAAAAAAGGATTCATGATCGGAAAAGCTCCCCACCGGAGCTCTGTAAGCTCCAGGTGTAAGCTCCGCCATGGAGCTAACAGCTCCAGGGCAGAGCTCTGTAACTCCGGTGGCGGAGGTGTGTAAGCTCCGCCACTGGAGCTTACTGAGCCCAAGGGAAAAAAATGGAAAAAGAAGAGGAAGAAGAAGATAAACTCCATTAATGAATCCCTTTTTTTAAAATGGAAAAAAAAAAGGAGGAGGAGGAAGAAGATAAGCTCCATTAATGGAGGTTAAGTGTTTGAGAAATAGAAATGTTAAAGATGATGACTACTTGTGCAAAATAATTATAAAATTGAGGTTAAAATTGAATTGTAAACACTTGGAGGATATGAATGTAAAAAAATTGTACAAGGCCTGTTTGGTTACTTAGTTAATAATTTTAGAAAAAATCGGTTTAGGACTTATATATAATTGTTTCATGTAATAGGATCCAGGTGTAATTAGAAAATCTAACAACGGTACTTGATAAAATTTGCCCTAATAGTAATGAATTTTAAAATCCTATTTTTATTAAAATTGTACACTAAATTTAGTATGTAAAAAGAAAAAAAATCTTGTGAGAGGAGAGTAAATATTTTAGGAATAAACTCAAGGTACCTAAATTTAGTAAAATTGATTGGAAAAATAAGTAGTGGGTTGTGGAAGTTTTCTCGTTATACTTTTTCATTTTTTTTCTTTTTTAATTGGATGTAGTCCCACGTGACTACGTGAGTATCTTCTAGATACAAATTGTGACACAATATTTCATCTAAATCGCCTACTGAATTTGTATTTCATCAAACTCATTTAAAAACATACTAAATATAGTTTTAATTAATAGTTATATATCCTAATAATAGAATATCCTAATAATAGATAGTACTAATACAATAAGTATTGCACACTTATTAGTACTGCAAAATTAGTACTTCATAATCCGAGGTACTAAAAGACTATAGATATTTATTACAAACGTCCTAGAAAAATGAAATAAGTACATTCACAATGTATTAGTATGGTAAAACTAGTACTGTTGCATAATTTGAGGTACTAAAAACAATATATTTGTTAGACATAAGTACTAAAAAATAACAATAATTACAGTTAAAATTGTGAGTAATGACATAACAAATTATCCATAAATTATGGATCTGTGGCTATTTTATTACACCCCATTACAACTAGTGTACGTATATGATATATTTAGTATTGAGTTGAAACCCATACAAAGCACCGAAGAATGCTTTTTTAAAATCACAATGTTTGCCTCTGACGCCTCCACCATAAAAATGATATCATCTGCAAATTGCAACAAGGCCTTGAAAAGGCGTGAACTGACCCAAACGACACGCTTGTTGGATTAATAATTGAAGCCCTCCGCAACAATCAAGAGGAGGAAAGGTGACAACGGATCGCCTTGAAGCAAACCACGATAGTGATGAAACTCCTTTGAAGGACTACCGTTAAGTAACACTGAAGATGTGGAAGAGGACACACATATCTAAATCCAGACGTCTCCAAAACCCAGTTTAGACATCATGTCTTCTAAGAAATCCCATCGAACGGAGTCATAAGCTTTTTCGAAGTCGATCTTGAACATAAACATCTATTATTTTCGTCGCTTGCCATCACCCCACACTTCATTTGCCACGACTACCCCATCCAAGATGTTACGCTGCCCGACAAAAGCGGAATGAGTCGCATAAATAATCCCGTCCAACCTTGAAGATAACCGATTAACCAATAATTTGGCAATAATCTTATAACCGCTACTAGTTAGTGCAATAGGCTGATAATCATCCACGTTAACGAAATTCAAATTATGGGATTAATGTAGTGAAGGAAGTATTCAGACCCTGCACAAGCATAAGAGAGTGGTGAAAGTCCAAAACCATACGCTGGATGTCAACTTTTAGGAGATAAATCCTAAAATTTTCAGAAGAAATGAAATGTAAATCCCTTTGGCCCTGGAGTTATGTCCGTGTGACAATCCCATAAATCATCATGGATCTCAAGTGAAAAAGGAGACTCCAACTGGTTGCGTTCGTCCAAGGAAAGAGATTTGCAAGGGACATTAATAAGAGGTGTCTAGAACGACGTTTGCTCCGAGAAATGATTCGCAAAAAACATTGAGTACCATCTTTCACAGAATAAACCAAATCCAACCACGGACCATGGATACGAATTCCTCACAACTTATTATTCCTTCCCCTTTTCTCCATGCAAGCGTGAAAGAAGCGAGTAGTCATATCACCCTCCCGAAACCACTTCGATCCAACCTGTTGAAACATAAGCTTACTCCTCTAAAGCATTAAATAATTGAGTCTGTATACACGATCCAAGATCATTAGTCTGATGAGCAGATGCCGGAAGAGACTCAGAATCTGACCGAGCAGGCGAAAAGCGTAGAATCTGTCTGAGTAGAAACA
The DNA here is from genome assembly GCA_036897195.1 of Plantago coronopus. Classification (NCBI taxonomy): domain Eukaryota; kingdom Viridiplantae; phylum Streptophyta; class Magnoliopsida; order Lamiales; family Plantaginaceae; genus Plantago; species Plantago coronopus. Next base: position 8,325 of record JAYMSL010004965.1, read on the forward strand.
TCCGCTGAAACTGAATAGGCAAAACCACTGAAATCTCATACATTAATCCCAGACTCCTAAGATTCCAGGTGAATATCTTGAGCTTCTAATTGATGGATAGTCTGGTTAAGCGTCCCAACATGTTCGCGATGCTTTCCGAATAATGGATTTTAACGCCTTATTTTTTCTGTAAACACGACTACCCCCAACAAATAAAATTGCGATTTTCCAACTCAGCAGTAACCATTGCATTAAAAGCGTCATTCGAACACCAACTGTTAATAAACCGGAAAGGTTGAGGGCCCCAATCCACCTCATCGTTGCAAAGCAATATAGCAACATGGTCAGACACTTTACGTTTTAGTCCACGTTGACTTAAAGACTTCCAATGATCCACCCAAGTAGAAGAGAGTAGAAAACGATCAAGTCGACTACACGGAGTACCATTAGACCGATACCATGTGGGTTTACGACGATCCCAAGGTAAGTCGATGAGATGATTATGATCAATAAAATTATTAAAGTGATCCTTGTCCGAAGTCCAAGTAATCTGACCAATTCTCCGTCTTTCTTGAAGTTTATGAATCATGTTAAAGTCCCCAACTAAGCACCACAAAGGAGTAGAGGACGCCAGAAATTTCTGTTGTAGAGCAGACCAAAGTACGCGCCAACCTTCAAAATTATTTGGTCCGTAAATGGTGTCAATAAGGACAACCACTCCATCCCACAGGTCCTCTATTCCTAACAATCTGGTATCTCCCCAAAAGAAAGTCTTGGTAAAGTCCGAGCCGATCCTACCGCCTTGACCGGAACTGCCTCGACGGTTGGCAAACCAGTCCCTCCAAGACCCTCTGGGTAAAGTCTGAGTCGATCCCACCAGCCGCACTCGATGACATGTCCAAGGCACTCGATGACATGTCCAAGGTACCCGCTTACATCACCCAAAGGTACAAGTGTTCTCCTATAAATACTAGACATTTGCCCATCACAAAGTTACATGGTTTTCTCCACTCTCATATACAACTGACTACATTTGTTCTCTTCAAGTATGTTAAATATACCACTCCCCGGCCTGACCAAAGGCTCGACGGTAAAACTAACACTTCTGTAGGTACCCCTCACCGGACCACCGCCGTATGGGTATCAAGATAAGGCTGAAGAGGCTAGTTAATCGAAGGGACTCAAGGATCAGCCGAAGCGTCCTGGAATAGACAGAAGCATACGTTGGAAATGGCTTTACATAGTCGGAGCAAGTGCATATAGCACGCCGAGGGAACCATATTATCAGCCGAGGCATCCAGTCCAAGGCTCAAGATGATAGATCTTATGTAATTTAGTGTTTATAGTGTAATTTAGTGTAATCTCTTTGTAATTTAGTTAAGATTAAGATTTTGGCATCATCAATTATATAGTTAATTAATACTTAATTAGGTCCAATAGAAGTGATATAACATGTAAAGTTATTACTTAGTCATTATGTATTAAAAAGAGTAATTAATTAGCACTGAGGCTGGCTCCAGCAGGGGCGCACTTGCTGGAGCGGAGTCCAGCAGCGCCTGAACTGAGGCTCAACGTTCAGGTTCGCCTCAAGATTTGAGGCGCGCCTGAACACTTAATTGGTTTTTTTTAAAAAAAATTTTTCTTTTAGTTTCAAAGACACAATATAAATTGTTTGGGCATAGAATATATTACAAAACTCCTGATCGCCCAAAGTGGTTTGGAGGTTAGGTTTTTATTCATCACGTCGCAAGTTCGAAACTTGTTTCTTTGATGTTTTTTTTCCGTTTATTATTTTATTCTGGTTTTATTTATTTGACTTCTTATATTTTGTAATTTTATTAAAATTATATATAAATAGTAATACTTGATATAAAATGAAAAATATATGAATTAAAAAAAGAAATGACAAAATAAATATAAAAGAGGGGATGAAAGAGGTTGAACTGCTGGAGTTTTTTTTTTTTTTTTTGAGTTGGGGGTGAGATTTAGTGGAATGTTGATGTGGTAGAGTTGAGCCCCAAATTTAGGCTGAACTGCCGGAGATAGCCTAAGGGTTGTGAAACATTTATCCAATACTCTCTCCTTTCTTTTACAACCTTCCCAAGGTTGACTTTTTTCGAACTTTAGCCGCAAGCTGAGTGTTTGAGAGTGGATTCGAAACTGGATTCGAGTTGAGTTTTGAAAAAAACTGGATTGTGAATAGTTACTGGATTTGAATTGAGTTTTGAGTTCTTGTGTTTGGGAGTGTATTGTGATTATAGCAGGGAT
>JAYMSL010004966.1:0-10570 GCA_036897195.1 Plantago coronopus
TCGTTCTTTTGTTGCGTGTGAAAGGGTTTGTTGGTGGGGTCCTTTCCCTGTAAGGTAGCAAGATCTAATATATAAAGTACAAGAGAATCCCGTGCTTTGTCCTCTGCAGGTTTAGAATTTTTCACAAGAAAAGGATGTTTTTTAAGGTCTTTGTAGTCATTGTCTGTTGTTCCTCTCTGTCTTGTTTGGGAGATTGTTCGCCGAGGTCGTAGCTTCTTTCTCTGTACCTCTCCTTCTTACTTCTTATTCTCTTTTAATCTTTAGAATCTCCTATTGATCAGCGAAGGTGTGTAGCTCTTCCTTTCGGAACTTCTTTCTCTTAATCTCTTCTTTCTTTTTCTGTTATCTTAGTTCTGGTTTCTTTCGATGAGTTGTGTTTTTCGTGAGGAGACACTAAGCCTAAGGCCTTGATTCTCTGCAGCTCTTCTTTACTGGAACTTCTTATTATTCTTGTTTTTAGCATTTCTCTGTCTTATCACTCGTTGATGTTGGCTTAGTATACTAGAAACCTATGTACGGGCTTGCTTCTCAGAACTTTCTTTCCCTTGTTTTTTCATAGTAATGTTTGTTTAATTAGGAGTCGTTGTCTTCTATGCCCTCGAGAAGGCTGACATCGGTTTTCTTTAGAGTTATCTCAATTCGTGTGAAAGCGCTTGTTGTTGGAGTCTGGTTTGTCGGTCCCCTGCAGTAAACTATTAGGAAGAGGAGTTTTTACTTGCTTAGCCCTTGTCGGGTGTAAAGCACTCACGTTGTCCGGCCAGTGAGTTGAGATCATGAGTGTTGTTCGTAGAACTTTATCCAGAGGGATTGAAATCGTTAACAAGAAAATAATAATAATCTTCTTCATGGTCGTCTAAATTCCTGCTTCAGAATTCTTTTCTTTTAATGGGTCTACATTAGATGTAGCTAAGCCTTAATCTCTTGTATTCTTTTTGGTATTATCTTTTGTATGTTATTCTAGAAATTGTTTTCAATAATTTTATCATGCATAAGTTGTTGTCTCGTAGTTCGAGATTCTTTCTCCTTTATGATTTATGCTCTAAATGCAAGTTTTTAAAATTCATTTAGGATTCCTGCTTATTTTTATCTCGTGTTTACAATGGATTTCTTTGTTCTTTTGTGTGTTATTTTGGGGCCCCTTTGAAGGCCCCGAAGTGCTTTAGGCTACTGCTTCTGTAGTTAACCAAGGAATTCTTCTCTTTGTTCTCTGCATTCCTCTGCTTCTCTTCTGTCCTTTCTTTTTGTCTTTTCTCTTTCCTGTTGTTTCTGTTTGTTCTTCTTTCTTGTTCTTTAGTAGTACTTTTTGTTTGCTCTTTCTTTTTGTTTCCTCTGTCTTTCTTTATGGATTTCACAATTGACGAATGAAAAGACCCCTATTTTCTTTTCAATGATGAATCATAAAGGACATGTATTTTCCTTTCGTTTTCTCTATCTAAAGTTGGAATCACTTTTGTAGTTGAAAAAGGCTCTTAAAATTTCCTAAATGTAGAATCACAAGCCGAGTCTTCTTTTCTTGTGTTTTTATGCTTTTATTTTCCATCTTTTTATTTTTATAGAATTTTGTACCATTCTTACCTTCTCCTGCCTCCCTTGGATTCATAGGAAGCTTCGTGGATTCTTCACTCACTGTCTTCTTATTGATCTTCTTTTTTGATTCGTTCTTTCTCTTTTTCTTGTCTTCTTTGTTTTTGATCTCTCCTCTTGTTCTCTTCTTGTTCTTTTTCTCTTCTTTTTCTGTCTTTGTCTTCTTGCTCTCTTCTTTCTTTGCTTCTTCTCTTGTTTTCTCGTTGTTGACTCGCCTTTTCTTCTGCTTCTTGTTTCTTTGCTTTTGATCTCCTGTATTCTTTTCTTTCTTTTTTCATTCTTCTTTCGATTTCTTTGTCTTCTTCTTGTCTTTCCTCTTTTCTTATTCTTGTCTTTGCATTCTTCTCTTCTTGTCTTTCTTCTTATTCTTGTCTCTTCTTCTCTTCTTGTCTTTCCTCTCTTCTTATTCTCTTCTTATTCTCTTGTTTTCTTTTCTCTTTCCTGTTGTTTCTTTTTGGTTCTTTCTGGGGACTTTTTCCTCTTTCATCTGTTCTCTTTGTTTACGGATTTCACAATCAACGAATGAAAATGCCTTTTCAATTTTAAAATGAGGAATCATAAAGGACCTTTATTTTCCTTTCGTTTTTCCTATATCAAGTTGCTCTCCCTTTTCTAGTTGAAAAAAAGTGCTTAAAATCTCCTAAATGTAAAACCTCTTTTCTTGTGTTTTTAGACTAGCATTTTACACCTTTTTTAAGTTCTACTTAGATACAAGGAATCCTCCTTTCCAATTGTTTTTCTGAAAGAAAGAAGCTTCGTGTGTTCCGAACTGTCTTCTTTGTTCTATTCTTTTTTGCTTCTTCTTTCTCTTTTTTTCCCTTTCTGTCTTCTCTCTCTCTTTTGTCTCTTGTTCTTGTTTTCTTTCTTTGTTCTTCTCTTTTTCTCTTCTTTCTGCTCTTTTCTGTTTTCTTTGTTCTTTCTTGTCTTTTCTTTCTCTTTCTTGTCTTTCTCTTGCTTTCTTTTCTTTTGACTCTTCTTTCTCTTTCTTTTCTCCTCTCTGTTTTTCTTGTTCTTCTCTGTCTTCTTGTTTTTCTCTGTCTTCTTGTTCTTTCTCTCTGTTCTCCTCTTTCCCTTTCCTTTCTTTCTTTGTCTGTTCTTTCTTCTTTCTTTTTGTTTTTGTTGTTTTCATTCCTCTCTTTTCTTTCTCCTCCGTAGCTTTCTTTTGTTTCTCTTCCTCTGTTTCTTTCTTCCTCTAAGACTTCTCTCTCTTATACTTCTTCTGGGGATTGTTTTCTTGTCTCTTTTCTTTCTCCGCAGTCTCTTTCTTTCTTTTGTCTCTCTCTCTCTCTTCCTCTGTTTCTTTCTTCTTTGTTTCTTGTTCTTCTTGTTTTTCTTGTGCACTTTTTCTTCTTGTTTTTCTTTTCTTTCTTCTTTTTCTGGTTTCTCTTTTCATTTTCCTCTCTCTCTCTCTTTTGTTTCTTTCTCTTATCTTCGTCTTCTTTTGTTTCTTTCTCTTATCTTCTTCTTCTTTTCCTTGCTTTCCTGTTCTTCTCTTCTTTTCTTTGCTTTCCTGTTCTTCTCTTCTTTTCTTTGGAAGTGCTGGTTTTCTCGAAATTGGTTCGGAGTTCTCGGATTGTCTAGAAAAGGTTTCGGGGTTAGAATAAATAGCTAGGACTTCTTTGCTTGCCTTCTCTCTTCCTGTTCTCTTTGCTCAGGAAAGGTGGAGGGGGCGGCGCATGCATTCCTGGACTCTCGGTTTGGCCTTGTTTTTTTACTCTTCCTTTGTTGTCGTTCTCGTGGTTCTCTTTGCAATAGCCTAAGAACTCGAGTTTCGTGCTTGTTTATGGAGCTGACTTCGCCATTTCTCCTGTTTTGCAGTTCTGGGTTGTCTAGAGATGGCTGATTCTTTGTTGGAGCAGCCACGGATTCCCCGCTGGGTCTTCTCTTTGGAAGTGGTGGTAGTCCTTAGTAGATGCTTGCTTCGTTCTCGATCCTGGTCTGTCGCTTGGTCTTCCCTCTTCCCAGAAGTAGGAAAGCAATGACTCATTTACGTCTTGTTTTTTTGTAGTTGATTCTCTGTTTTCCTTCTCTTTTCGTAGTTGATTCTCTGTTTTCCTCTGATTTCACAATCGACGAATGAAAATGCCTCAAAATCCTTAAAATGTAGAATCATACGGGACATGTATTTTCTTTGCGTTTTCCCTATCTAAAGTTGACCTCACTTTTCTAGTTGAAAAAAGCGCGCAAGCTCCTCACAATGTACAATCACAAGCCGAGTCTTCTTTTATTGTGTTTTTATACTAGTATTTTTCACCTTTGAGTTCTACTTAGATACTTAGAATCCTCCTCTGTATTTGCTCTGGAACCCTTCTTTTTTCCTCTTGCTTCTTTTCGCATTGTCTCTCTTTCGGATGCTTAGTGGATTCTTTTCACTTTCTTCTTTGTTCTCTTCTTGTTCTGCTTCTTCTTTCTCTTTTTCCTGCCTTCTTTCTCTCTCTTTCTCTTCTATTTTTCTTGTTCTATATTCTCTGTCTCTCCTCTTGTTCTCTTCTTTTTCTGCTCTCTTTTTTCCTCTTCTGCTTTCTTTCCTCTCTTTTTTCCTCTTCTGCTTTCTTTCCTCTCTTTTTTCTCTTCTTTTGTTTTCTCGTTGTTGACTCGCCTTTTCTTCTGCTTCTGATTCTTTTCTCTTCTTCTCTTTTTTTCTTTCCTCTGTTCTTATTCTCTTCTTTTTTTCTTTCCTCTTTGCTTATTCTCTTCTTTTCTTTTCTTTTTCCTTCCTGTTGTTTCTGTTTGTTTTTTTTTCTTGTTCTTTCCTAGGCCCTTTTTGTTTGCTCTTTCTTTTTTCCTCTTTCTTTTTATGGATTTACACAATTGCCTAATGAAAAGACCCCTTAAATATTTAAAATGTCTAATCCTAAGGGACCTCTCTTTTCCTTTTGTTTTTCCTATATCAAGTTGCTCTCCCTTTTCTAGTTGAAAAAAGCACTCTAATTCCCTTCAACGTAGAATCACAAGGGCCAGAGGCTTTTCTTTTGTTTTGATACTAGAATTTTGTACCTACTTTTTCCTAGTAATTCTCTTGGTATAAAAATGGATCCTGCCCCGCTGCGCTTCCTTTCTTTCACACTTGTCTTTATTTAGGAAGCTGGTTGTCTTCTTGTCTTCTTTTGCATCTTCTTTTTTGATTCGTTTGTTCTCTTTTTCCTGCCTTCGGTTTACTCTTTCTCTCTCTCCTCTTGTTCTTGTTCTCTTCTTTTCCCCTTCTTTCTCTTCTTTCTTGTTCTTTATGGCCTGTTCTTTCTTTCTCTTTTTCCTGCCTTCGTTTTCTCTCTTTCTCTCTTTTTCCTCTTGCTTTTTCTTGTCTTTTTTTGGTCTTGTAGAACCTTCTTTCTCGTTCTTTTCTCTCCTCTTGTTCTCTGTCTCTTTTTCTTTTTGATCTGCTCTTTTTTTATCTTTTGTTTTATGTATTTCACAATTGACTAATGAAAATGCCTCTGAAATCTCTGAAATGTAGAATCACAAGCCGTGCCTCTTTCTCGCTCGTTTTCTCTATATCAAGTTGAAATCCCTTTTTTCTAGTACTTTTTGGAAGTACTGAAACTTGGGTCCAGTGACTCTCTCGCTCCCAGTCCTTTTTCTTTTGTTTTTCTTTCTTTCGTTTTTCTACTCGCATTTTTCACTGTTTTTTTAGTTCCACTTAGAGAACTAAGAGACAAAGAATCCTCCTATTGATATACAATGGATCCTGCCCCGCGGTGCTTCCTTTCACACTTGTCTTTATTTAGGAAGCTGGTAGTCTTCTTCACTGTCCTCTGGGTTCTCTTCTTTTTCCTCTCGTTCTTTCTCTTTTTACTGCCTTCGTTTTACTCTTTCTCTCTCTCCTCTCTTTCTTGTTCTATCTTCTCTGTCTCTCTTTGTTCGGGCTTCTCTCAGGTTTGGAAGCTTCTCGGTGAGGTCTGCAGAACCCAAGGGCAAAAGCCCCCAACGGGCGACGTCTTTGATGATTCTTCTTCGCTTGAGAGAACCCTTCCCTCGGGGAGCTGTTCTTGTCTTCTCTCTTTTTCTCTGGTTTGTTTTCTTTGTTTTCTCTCGTTCTTCTCTGTTTGTTCTTCTTTCTTTCTTTGTGGAAGAATAATGACTGCATGTTCGTTCCATACAAATAAAATAGGGACTGGAGGAATTCACTAATAGAAACTCGGAATCCCGGAAGGCCTAGGAAGGCGCACTAATAGAAACTCGGAATCCCGGAAGGCCTAGGAAGGCAGATGCACTTGTTCTTCTCTCTTTTCCTTTGTTTTTTTCGTCTTCTTTTTCCTCTCATTCTTTCTCTTTTTCCTGACTTCGTTCTCTCTCTGTCTCTCCTCTGTCTCTTGCTTCCTTTCTCTGTCTCTCCTAGTTTGGGCTTCTCTCAGGCAAGTAAGCTTCTCGTGAAGCCTGCTGAACCCAGAACAATAGTTCCCATGGGCGACTTCTTTGACGATCTTCCTCGCTTGAGAGAAACCTTGGCTCGGAGAGCTTTGTTCTTTTCTCTTGTTTCCTCTTTCTTTTCCTTCTTTGTTTGTCTCGCTTTTCTCTGTTGTTCTTCTCTCTCTCTTTCTTTCTTCGGCGAAAGAATAAGGTAGTCATTTTCGGCAGAATAATAAGAATAATGTGGGCAATTGGTTCTTTTCTAGCAGAATAATTATTTAGTCACGTGTTCTTCTCTCGCAGAAGAATTATTTAGTCCATTGGTTTTTCGATGAATTTCGGAAGAATTCGTTAGGCAGGGACTCTCCTCGCCCAGAAGGGGCAGGAATAAGGACTCGCAAAGTGAAATACACTGGCAAGAGGCATGTATTCTGTTCATAGGGACAAATCCTAAATCGGAATGCTGGGACTTTTTGTTCTTTCTTTTCCTCTGGTTTGTTCGTATGCTTTTCTCTCTCTTTTTTCTCTTTCCCGTGTCTCTCCTTCTTCTTTTTTCTATTGTCTCCTCTCGGTTTCACTTTACTCAGAAGTATTGCTAGTGCAACGAAATGGCTTACTTGACCCCGGGTCCTCCCCTATTTACTAGCCGTTAGGCGTAGGACGCGTTCTTCCTTTTCGATTTCTTTCCTTTCTTACCGTGTGTTGGAGGAGACGCTTTCTTTGTGTCTTTGTTTTTCTGTTCTTGTCTCTAGCTTTCTTTCTTTTTCTGTTCTCTTCCCTAGTTTTCTTTCTTTCTCTTGTTTTTCTCTGTTTCTTTTCACTCTCATTCCGGAGGATGGGATTCTTTCCGAAGGCTTTTCTTTGCCTTCTGTGGCTGTTTTGGTTCACTCCCTTCTATTTGCTATTAGCAGGAGTGGGTTAGTTGTTGTGTCTTTTTGCTTTGGATTTTCCCTATTTATTATTCTACTTTTGCAAGCTGTCCCCATAATGCATCTTTGCAAGCGATCCCCTCGTTGTTCGTTCTGAGATCGTACTCTGTTGTGAAATCGAATTGTGGCTGCAGTGCCTATGTGTTTTTGTTTCCCCAAATTGTTTTCTTTTGCATAGTCATGAGCTTGTCGCTCTTTTTCGATTTCCTTTCTTAGGATTCTGAAGAATAGTCATTCGAGATCTCTGCTCGAGGTCTTGGGATTGTTTTCTGTTTGTCTTAGCTAGGCTTATTTGTGGGTGCTTTTTGTTGCTGATGTGGATAGCTTCGATGGGCTCGGGTCGGACGGCTACGGACGGCAAATCCTTCTGCCTAGTCATTTCATTTCTCGGAATTTTTGTTTTGTTATTTCTTTTTCTTTCTTTTTGTTTCTGCTCTCTTCTTTCTATCTCTTCTTTTTTCTCCCTTCCTCTCTTTGTTTGTTTTTTCTCTTCTCTCTCTGATTCTCTCTCTCTTTCTTCCTCTTCTTCTTCTTCTTTTCTTCTTTCTTCCTCTTCTTCTTTTGTTCTTTCTTCTTCTTTTTCTTTCGCTTCTTTCTTTTCTTTTTTCTTCTCTTTCTTTGCTTTCTCTTCCCTAGCTTTCTCTTTCTTTCTTTGAGGAGCACCTCCTTGCTCTCTCTCGGACTCCGCTTCTTTCTTTGGATTCTTTGTTCTTTCTCTTTTGACTCTCTTGGATTCTTTCGGATTCCATGCAGAGAAGGTTTTTGCCTTCTTTGTCTTTGTCAACTTCCTTCGATCTGCAGGAGTTGGTGGCTAGTGGATTCTGTTTTTTCACTTGGCTTTTTCCCTATTCTATTCTCTGCCAGTGCATTTTTCTTGTCCACTTCATTTCCTTGCTTCTTTTTTTACTGTATTAATTATGTATGGCGGCAGGGCTGCTGTCCCCGATTCGCTTGCTTGTGAGGAGTCTCACTCGGTTCTTTCTGTAGGGGGATTAAACGACCCTCCTTTCACTCTGGAGAATTCGATTTCTTTGCTTTATCTAGGTACTACCTCTTTCTCTTTGTCTTATCTTCTTTGTTGTTTTCTGTTTCTTCTTCTTTTTCTTCTTGTTCTTCTTTCTTTCTTTTGTTTTCTCTGTATCTTCTTCTGTCTTCTTTCTTCCTCTGTTTTTTTTCTTCTTCTGTCTTCTTTCTTTGTTTTCTTTACTTCTTTCGATCTTTGGCTTCCTTTTCTTTTTCTTCTCTATCTTGTGTTTTCTTTTTTCTTTTTCATTTTCTTCTTCTTTTGTTTTTGTCTTCTCCTCGCTCTTTTTTTTCTTTTCTGTCTTTTTCCTTCGTTTCCTTCTTTCTTGCTCTCTTTTTTTCTTGTGTTTTCTTTTCTCTGCTTTCTCTTTCTGTTTTCTCTCTTTTCTTCTTGCTTTTGTTTCTCTATTCTATGTTTCTCTTTCTTTCTTGTCTTCTTGATCTTGTTCTTTCTTTTTTTGTGTTGTCTTTTTGTTTTCTCCCTTGTTTGTTCTCTTCTTTATGCTCTTCTGTCTCTTCCTTCTTCTCTCTCTCTCTGATCCTTGCCGATCTCCCTTTCTTTTTCTTTCTCCTTTTTTCTTTGCTTTCTTTTTCTTTCTCCTTTCTTTTTCTTTGCTTTCTTCCTTTCCTCTGCCTTTCTTTCTTAGGATTCTCTTTTCTTCTTTCTTTTCTCCTTCTTTTGTCTTTGTTTCTGTCTCTTCTTGTTCTCTTTCTCTCTTCTTGTTTTCTCCTTTCTCTCTCTTTTCTCTTTTTGTTCTTTCCTTTTTCTTCTTTGTTTTTTCTTTTTTCTTGTTTTCTCTTTTTTGTGTTGTCTTTTTGTCTCTCTTTCTTTTCCGAACCTTCTTTTTCTTTCTTTTCTCTTCCCTAGCTTTCTTTCTTGTTCTTTTCTTTCTCCTGCCTGGATTCCTGAGGATGGGATTGGATTCTGTCTGAAGGCTTTTGCCTTCTTTGGCTTTTTAGGCTGTGGTTTTGTGAACTTCCTTCTATTCGAAGGCATTGGCTAGTTGCTGTGGTTTTTTGGACTCTGCCTTTCCCTACTCTTATTTCTGCCAGCTGTTCCCGTCGTTGTTCAAGAGACCTTTCCTCTTTGTGAAATGGAATTGTGGCTGCAGCGGATGTGTTTTTGTGTCCCTCAATTGTTTGCTTGTGCCTAATCTCCTTTGGTTTCTGTACGGAGATCCTTTTCTAGGACATGGCTTTCTGCCTTTGTAGAATGCCTTCGAGATCTCTGCTTTTTCGAGATACTGGCACTTTCTTTCTTTCCACCTCTATACTTTGTTCGATTCTCTATTCTAGAGTTTTAGGGCCTGGTTTTTCGTTGGTTTTGGTTGGTTCTTACTGCGTCTTTTGTCTTTGTTCTATCTATAGTATGCCTGTGTTCTATGTTTTTTTGTTCGATCTAGAGTTTTCCTTGTTCTTTGTCTCTTTTTCCCATGTTTGACTTGTGTTTTTGTTTCCATGGGCTAGAGAGGGAGGGAAGGAGGTTGCTTGTTGTTCTTCCTGTTTTTCGCGCGTTTGCGTCTGGTTTCAAATCTTGTTTGTTTCTATACGCAATTGCCTGGGACTTTCTTTCTTGCTTTTTTGACTGGCTAAGAATTCGTTCTTTGGTGAGTTTCTGTTTTGGTTGGTCTCGATCTTGGCTTTCTATACGCAATTACATTGTCGACTTTTTCGACTTGCTAAATGTTTGAGGACTTCGATCGATCTGTATGGAAAAACTTTCTTGGTGGGTTGTCTTTCTATACGCCTCTTGTTCTATGTTTTCTTACCTCTTTTGTATTTTTAGGATTCTTTCTTGTTGCTTTCTTGGACTCTTTGACTCTTCGATGGGCAGATTTGGAGTCGTCTTTCTATACGAAAGGGGTCGTGAATTCTCCTTTTTGAAATCTTTCGAAACATCTCAATATTGGAGACGTCTTTGCATGTATCCTCTTTTTGTGGATTCATTGCCGTGTCCAAATGGCACTATTTGGAGTCATCTTTCTATACGCGGATAGTCTTTTGTTGTTTTTCTTGTTTTTTCTCTGCTTTGTCTCTTTGTTTTCTTTTGTGATTTAGGAGTCAATGGACGACAACCAAATCTACCTTTTTCTCTCTTGTTTTCTTTATTCATTCTTAAAAATAGACGACAACAAAAGGAAGCATTTTTCTCTCTTGTTTTCTCTCTTCATTCTTTAGTTATTTGCAAGAAATGGACGACAACAAAAAGTACGAATTTCGATCTTGTTTTCCTTGTTATTTGGTCTCTTTTTTAGTCTCTTTTTTATGACAAGTAGACGACAACAAAAAAAGAAAAAAAGAGAGCAGAGAAGAGAGGAGAGAGAAAAGAATAGACGACAACAAAACAAGAGACATCTCTCTCTTTCTTCTTCTTCTTCTATTTCATCGAGAATAGACGACAACAAAACAAGCAAGAAAAGAATAGGAGAGAAAGAGAATAGACGACAACAAAACAAGCAACAAAAGAATAGGAGAGAAAGAGTCAGACAAAGAAGAGACAGAGAGCAGGAGGGACGACAACAAAACAAGCAACAAAACAAGCAAAAAAGAGTTCATTCACAAGAAGACAAAACAAGAAACAAAGAAAGAGAGAAGAGAGAGAAAAGAAGAGACGACAACTCAACAAGCAAGATTTCTTATCCTCGAGAGAATGGACGACAACAAAAAGCATCTTTGGGTACAGAGAA
>JAYMSL010004967.1:0-10570 GCA_036897195.1 Plantago coronopus
TCTGGAGAATTAAATGGTCTTTGGAGTATGAGCTCAACTGAGGAGCTGAGAGCTTTGGTGCGAGCAATTCAAGTGTCACGGTGCATTCAATGTTCTCACTTCTCAGTCCATTGTCACGGCTCCGGAGGGCCTGTTCTATTTTCCTATTCTATCTCTGTTCTAGCCGTTAGATTGGTAACAAGTGGAAAGTAACTAAATTCTTGGTTTATTCATTTCTTTGGCTGTGACCTGAGGCTATCTCCAGCAGTTCAGCCTCAACTTGGGGCTCAACTCTGCCACGTCAGCATTCCACTGAATCTCAGCCTCTGCTCATCCCCAACACAAAAATGTACTCCAGCAGTTCAACCTCTCATTTATATTTCTTTTCTCATTTCTTTTTAAACTCTAATCTTTATTTTATTTTAAGTGTTATTAATTAATGACAAAATATGCAATGATTTCTATAAATTAAAAACATGGTTACATACTTGGTAGGCCTAATACTTAGCGTCATTCCGGACGTGAATAATCGTATTGTAATTTTCATTATTTTCGTTTAATTCCCTCTTTTTCTATGATTCGTAATTTTAATATTATGCACTATTTCAATAATATTTATAATTTAAATTATGCAAATTGATAAAATTGAAAGATTGAAATAACACGTAAGAATAAAAATAAAAAATAAAAGAATCTAAATTAATTAAGTAAAGCATTCAAAATTTATAACATATTATGATAATTATCATAATTAAAACCAAATAAGCATATATCCGTAATTATAGAATCTAAATTAATTAAGTAAAATTTCATCACTATCACATTCATACCAAATATAAAATGAATGAAGCAAACTATCACATTCATACCAAATATAAAATGAGTGAAGCAAACGGTACAGGAAAAAAAAGAAAAGCAAAAAGGCAAAAAAAAAAAAATAAACTAAGCTAACAATGCGGTGAGGCGCGCCTCAAATGTTGAGGCGAGCCTCACCGCTCATCCTCACCTCAGCTGCTGCTGGAGCAGCTGAGTGAGGATGAGTGAGCTGAGCTCCAGCAGTTGCGTTGCTGCTAAAACCAACCTTATATGGTAATGGGTAAAGTTTTATGAGACACCTAATATTGGAAAGTGGGTAAAGTTTTGTGAGACGAATGGAATAGTCTATATAAGTTAATTTTGTAACACCACGTTAGTGAGGTAGTTTTTCGTAATTTTCCCATTTGGAGAGTGTAAAAACTAAAAAGGTATTTTTAATGTCCGCCACTAATAATGTTTGGTGCGAGGCTTACTTAGCCTACCCAACCGGCCGGCCTACTTTATTGATGGACTGATTCCATGGATGGAGCCAACCAGCCAGCCATTTTTATATTTGAGTTGTCATCAGATGGATGGTGCCTACTCATTCTTCACAATACCTCCTCTAAATTATTGGGTACCACCTTTAATCCTATATTTAGGCACCCAACCCAATGTACTCTAAAACCTTCAAGCCGCTCCGTTCAATTTATTTGAATTAAATTGGTCCAATGTCATCTTATATATCTTATTTTTAGTTGTTTTTTTTAAGAAGCCGGACATGCTCCAAGATGAAGGATTAGTAATCTCAATAGCCTCCTTTCTCACTCAAGCAATTGGCACTTCCTTACCCTTAAGGATTTAAGTTACATCACGTGTATGAATTGAGTCCCCTATATTAGAAATTACATGTGTGTTTTTTTATAAAACACTTGGAGATAATTATATCATTCTAGGTACATATAAACACTTCAAATCTTTATGATCGGATGCCTAACACATTTGATACATCAATTTCTAATCTCGTTAGAATAACATAAGGATCAATAATAATTTCTTATATTCCTCTGAAGTGATTTAAACTCAAACCTATTAATTAGAAATAACGTCTTACTAATTGAATTACGCTTCGTTGTCTATTAAGATTAACACTTAGTGAAATCCTAGAGTTTTCTTACGTCTATCAATGAGAAATATATGTAACATTGGGGATTTGGGGGTATATATGATTCATAGATAATCTTCAGCCTAGTAGAATAAGATAATATAAATCTAAAAGTAATTAAAGTGAAGAAATAGAGGAAGTTGAATATTTAATTATAATCTATCTCCAAATAGATCAGATCACATACAATTTTGTCGATACCTGTCATATATTCTCGTTTAATTTAAACCTCACTTCATAGCTTACTTTTAATTTCACACAAATAAGATACATTTTATACGGATACAATCGTGTAATTGTCATTTAACTTTAACTTTATTTCACATGGATCACTCTGATTCACCACTCCTTCACAGTCTGGAGGATGTAAGAAGAACAATATTATCCTTGTTAAGAGTTGGATAAGTACAACTTTCTATAAGCATATATTGACCACTAGGCGGGGACCATTCCAAAATATTTGTGATAGTCTACGTTGGAGAAAGTTGCTTTTGTGATATAGAGCCACAACCACAACATGGCTATATATATTGCCCTTGGTATAGAAGGAAACTTAAGCAAGTTAAGCTACCAAAAGGCATTGGAAAAGAAGGAAAACTTGAGCAAGTTTAGCTTCCAAAACAACAAGAAGATGAAGATGAAGAAGAAGAAAAAGAGGAAGAAAATGGGAACCAAAAGCTTATCACATATAGATGTATAAGCTACTAAGTTTCCTCTTCTTGTATTGAGAGGAAATCTACAGAAGGCAAGTCACATAGGCAAAGGGAAGGTCATGCCTTTCTTCCAGGCTTTTATTTATCTGTTTCGTTCTGGTTTTCCACTTTCTTTTCGTACTCTGTTTTCTGAAAGATCCTGGCTTTCGTACTTTGGTAGGTTTCCGAGATCATATTAATTGTTGTATCAGTATCCACTTGTAATGAAGAATCCTTGTTGGTCTATCTATGAGAGTTCTCGTTTCATTTCTTAGTTAAGTTTTCAAATTTTCAATATTGTTGTTGTGTTCAAATCTCGAATCCATTAATTTGAGAGATAGACAAACGTTGAAACATGAAAGATGTTAATGATGCGCCTTTACTTATCATGAATTGACTATACGAACTACTTACTATGGCGAAGGTGGTCATTGCATACCACCATGCAATTGTAGATTCTTAAAAGAAAAGGTAAATTTTGTTAATAAGTTGGCAAGATCTACAAAATGAATTCATCTTTTTCTCTCTCTCTCTCCAAGTAGAAACCATTGTGTTTATTTATTGGTTAAAGCTGCACATCTTAACGATGGAGATTGGACCGGAGTTTCTATAACCGGAAAGACGAAAGGATTCTATTCCTTACTGAGATTCTGATTCTATAAAAATAAACTTTAAAGTTGCATGATTAGATTCATTCATCCAATCATGTGCTTGTACCTTCTTTCTATGCTCACATTTAAAAGTGAAAATTTCAAGGAAGGACCATGTCCA
This sequence comes from Plantago coronopus, assembly GCA_036897195.1. Lineage (NCBI taxonomy): Eukaryota > Viridiplantae > Streptophyta > Magnoliopsida > Lamiales > Plantaginaceae > Plantago > Plantago coronopus. The sequence goes on from JAYMSL010004967.1 coordinate 3,403, forward strand.
AATAAATAAATTAGTAGACGTTTGCATTATTAGTCAACTTCTTTTTTTTAACAATATATAATTACAATTACAATTGTTTAACATACCTGCGCTCAGCAATGGCGGGCTGTCAGAAGTGAGGAGGAAGGAGGAGGTGTATTGCTTTAAAGTTCAAGGGTAGGGCTTGTCAGTTGTTTGATTGTAACTTTAAGTATGTCTGTAAAAGAAACATGCTTGTCATTTTCAACGAATCACATAATTCGCCAGCTCAATTCGCTTTATGCCTTTACCCACTAATTTTGACTTTATTCTAAACCACTTAATCACTGGATACCAACTGAATCTTCACATGGGCTCCAGTTCTTGTTAATGATTTTATTACAATGTACACTAACACTAGTAGTTTGGGTGTAGTTTATTTTATCTTATGGTTATGAAGCACTCACTATCAACTGAAGTTTCCCAAATTCTATTCCTTCCTCCCCTAGAATCATGACAGTTTTGCTTCCTTTTTTGACAATAGGAGTAATTCGCTCTCGAAAGTGGTAAATTATTGACCAGAAAAGTTAATCAAGGAAAATGAGATTGAAACAGCAACTTGATATTCTAGATGTACTGCAAAAAGTTAATCAAGGAGTAACAATGGTATTCACCTGAGTTCATAAGTCAGATCAGATATTAAGAAGCGTTACTGCAAAAATCAGGATCTATGAACCAGTAAGACATTTCAACTTTGAGCAGATAACAATAGCCCTCTATAGTTACTGTCCAGAAGAGAAACAACTGAAGAAGAACGACTAAATGTCGAAATACAGGTACATTTGTCAATGAGCCCTTGATTACGGAAAGAATGACGGCATTTCTGCAATTTATGATTTTGGTTATGCATATACCAGTGGCAAAACAATTGCCCAAGTGTTACTCTTACTCATCATAGAGAAGAGACGTCTCTTCGTCTATCTTTCAATCTCAATATTGTCAGTCAGTAGTCATCAACCCCCAAATATATCCTGTGGGGCAATCAAAGTCTAATTCATAGTCCTAAACTGTTGCCAAGTTTGACACACAATCATTATTTATCATCATCATCTTCGTCGCCATCACCTTTTTTCTTCCCCCCACCAGCTAATCAAGATCTAAACTCTTTTTCATGGCTTCATAAACCATATACGTAATGCTTGCTGCAGGTACAACTTTCAGGAGATTCGGGAAGAGCCCTTTATAAAATCCCCGTAAACCTTCAATCTGATATGTTTTCCAGAATACATCTGACATGCTACTGTGATTCCGCTGCGCTTGCATTCTGGAAAGGAACTTGGGCATTAATATCAAGATGATACACAATTCTCATGGAGAACAAACATGAATAACTTTTACTAATTTGCGAGACAAATTACAGCAGAGGGGGCTTACGGCCTGTGAAACTTACCTAGTTCTTACCACCTGCAGTGGGTAAACACATGTAGCACCCAGAGATCCTGATATTGTCCCACAAGTCAGTTGCACAAGAGGACCAGGCTCTGCATGAAATTTCCGTATTTTACCAACTCATCAGTATCATGCACGTAATGAAACAATGGACACAAGATAAACCAGTACAATAGGGTAAAATACATAAACCTCAGAGGTACAGGTTACTTGCAGAGACACCTAATCTTTAGAAAACTACAGACACCTTTCACTCACCAATTGACATTTCCAACACATGGCAAAAGAAAAATATCTGAGAATATCAGACCATTAACACTGCCAGTGCCAATCATTCCAAATACCAACAAATCTAAGGTTTTTAGAGATATTACATAAACTTCAGTGCATGGAGGTATTTGTGATGCTTCTCAAAGAGATGGAAATTTGAGAAGCAAGGCAAGTCAGCCGTAAACAATTATTAGGTTTATATGCAACTACATAAATATAAACACAGAGACAACTTTGTACAGCTATACGCTATAATCAGTGAATTGCACGCATAAGACTCTCGAAGAAAACGTAATGTTGAACCTTAAGATTCTTCAATATGTCACGGTAAAAAATATTTACGTATTACTTTTAACATGCAAGCGACTGACTCCTGATGCAGCTAAGTACTGTCATAGGATGGCATGTTAGAGAGACTCATTGTGCTGTTACAGTATAGATATGGAGTGTGTATAGTTTTTCAAACATAAATATCTTTGTAGGTAACACAAACTTGAGCAAGTTGTTTATCAGAAATTTAAAATAACAATTGAAATACATAGGCATCAATAACTTACCACCATCATGAAGAACGTGTTTCCGAGACATATCTTTCAATGTCTCATACGCAGCTAAATCGATGCCCGCATAAGGAATAATGCCAAGAAGTGACGGTATCAGACCTCTATAAAAGGCTCGAGGTCCCTCCTGAACCAATATATCTTTTGATAATTTCCCTATATTTGGGACAGCCCCAGTTTCACAAGAAAAAGTTTGTAATCGAGTTTTTACAAGATCCATTGGGTAAATAACAGTTTGTGCCACAGCTCCAGCCAACCCACCAGCTACCAGTCGACCCCCAGTTCCAATATCCCCATTACCTTCACCAATAAAATTCTTCAACATTTCGTAAGCGTAAAACTTGATTGCACTTTCAGGTGCAACCTTAATTACATTAATTCCATTCCCTCGGAAGAAACCCAAAATGCCACCTTCCTTCCATATATTTTGGACTGCAGGGCCTATTTTAGCATGTGAGGTCTGAACTTGCAATACAACCTTTAGTCGATCAAGCGGCGCAGTCGAAGTACGTGAAGCAGCTCCAGCCACGCCTCCAGCTATTAGATATTTGCTGGCATGAACATGTTTGCTAATACCTTCAGGAATCACAGCCTGCTCACCTATATCTACGAGATATACCCGTTCCCAGTACTTATAGATGTTCTCTAAAGTAGCTTCATGTGGATAAAGCAGTAGAAAATCTCTCCAGTCCTCAAAAGTTATTATTCCATTGTTATCTTTGTCAACATGCTCAACAAAACTAGCAAGTTCGTCATCATCCATTTCTATCCCTGCAAAAACAAACTGCCATGACTTGTAAGTTGAATAGACATTTCACTAAGAAAAAGTACCCATTACCTAATAAATTAATGGTACTTAACTTCTCTGATAAGAAAATAGTTGTCAAATACTACATACATTCATGAGGTATATCAGCTCATGAATTTACTGGCTTGAGTAACATATAATGCCTTCATGGCATGAATATTTTTAACACATCGGTTCTAAATGTTTTAAGTTTTCACCAAGATACTGATATCGATTTCCTTCAGCCTCTTTCAGTTTCAGGTTAAATAGAATAATAAAATATGACAAGTATTACAGGACTACTGAGTATAGAACTATATGCATAAATTGAAAGAAGCAGATAACTGAAGGAAGCAATGGAAAAAAGGCAGGACATCTGTTACGCCAAGACCTTACAATGGCTAGTTGAAAAGAAGGAGAGATATTGCATCAAACAAAGTTATCTGCGACTCAGGTGTCTTTTAAGTAGTTGACTTGAAGTCTGAAGAATTACTTGAGCATTAAATCATCAAAGTTATTGCCGAACAAAGACTTCAAAGTCTGTTGACAAAAATTGTGCAAGAAGCATGACTTAACTTAAAGAGCTATATGACACCTTTTTATCAATCTAAGCATAGAATTTCATGCGAGACTACGTGCTTAAATCTGGGTCAACCTACATAAACCATCAACGCTGTAACCAGCAGTTAAACAAAGGGCTTTAATTTTAATGTCGTAAAGAACTCTTTTACCTGCATTACTAGCATTTCTGCTACCCTAAATATTTTTTTGTGTTTCATCTACCCTAAATATATTATTCCAATAATATCATGCTTATGGGGCTATCAAATAGTCACAGGAACACTTATCAATAAGGATATGAGGCCATTACCCACTACTCCTAGACATCCAAAGGAACATTCAAGTGGTAGAGACTTGAACACTCGTGAGCATGCCCACCTAGTACTGAACACAAATCCTCTTGGCAGGAATTCCAATGCAGATGTGGTATGCCATGTAGGGCTGGAGTTTATTAGAAGTAAACGATCCTGCTCTAAGGTATCCGATTAATAAACCAAATAAGAGTATAGTAATTGGTCCCATTATAATTATTTTTGCCTTCATGAACAAAATTTTCTGAGTATAGTTGATGCTGAAGTCAGACTCTAATTAATGTAGATTATGGAATTGATTGTAGACCGCATAGATATCCTCAATTGCAAAAACAAATTACTACATGATTCTAACATTAATGCCTCCTAAACATAGTTCTGTTCTAAACAAGTTTAATTTTCAGATCCACTTCCTGGAGTGAAATGGGTTTGCCACTTTGCCATCTATCCTCCTTATGTTTCAACAAATGACACCATATAATATTCTTATATAGGCCCAACAATCATGTTCTGTTTGATCAACTTTCTTTACCGCATATTTTACTTGTGGTATGAATTCCATGCACCTATCAGTGAGGTAACAACTGACAACATCGCTTCATAAATTCACAGCTTCTCCAGGTTACAGTTATACATCCTTTCCAAAAGCATAACTACAGCATAAAGGACCTCAGTAATGCTTCTGTACCAGCACCAAAAGGTCAAGTCAGAATTTTATCCTTATCACATTTTGTCACAAGTATCTTAGCTTGGTTTGATGGTTTCTCATTTTATTAAAATAATAAAAATTAAAATCAATGTACTCTCAAGCAAATTCGTTCCGATCCATTCCTAAACAAAGACGTATGATGGACTTTCCTATTTGATAGCACGATACGGAGAAAAGTAAATGGAACGAGACATGAGTTTGCTTAGACTCAATCCCTTCACTGAATCACAAAACCTGATGCAGCATTGTCCCAACACTCATGTTCCCATTCGGTATTCTTGCTTCCAATTAATTAACAAACAGAAATTAAGGTGTTCCATCATCTTCGAACACGGTTCACATCATAAAGAGGTGCTATAATCTATACGGGCAATATTTTATCCCAGCAATTAACTTTTATTAAAGATGATTAAAGTTGTTAAGACTCCCGAACAAATTACAAAGGAAACTAACAGCCATCGATCAACCAAAAATTCATGCAGTGAAACCTTTAAAAATTCCATTTACATCAAGAGCTCACTCAGATATGAAAGTGCATAAGGGATCAACATGATCTAATAGTCGGCACTTGGCAGCTTAATTCTCAACTCAATGAACTATACCTACCCGATTTCTCTGTGATTTTTAATCAATTATCTAAATAGCCTAGACCAAACAACCCAAATGCTGCTGCCGAACAGTAAGCTTCGCACATATACCAATTGCTTAACCGACTACATACCACCACATTACCCAATGAAAAAAAGGATCATAGTATACTCCCCCAACAATATAAAAATGGTACCAAAATGATACAGCCACTCAAATCATCTAACATTTCTACATGGCATTAAAATTGAACATTACAGTCAATGAATCAAGCTCATTACCCAGCACAACAAGCAGATCACGAAATTAACTCCAAATTACCAAATATAATGACAACATACCAGCTTTAAGAAGAGCATCCAACAGCTCCTCAGGCAAAATGCATCCATTATGTTCAACATCAATCGCTTGAAAAATCCTGTACAATTCCAGCTCCTTATCATCCATATACTTCCTAAACTCCTCATAATCCACTCTCCCATCCTGATTCGCATCACAAACCTCCAGCAACTCCTTGGCAAACTTATAATCCTCGGGAATTTGCATCGCCGATAAACCTTTCTCAATTTTGGCATAATCCAAACATCCTGAATTGTTCGAGTCAAAGAAACCAAAGAGTCCTCGGATTCTGACCTCCCGCTCCTCCTTGGTCTCCCTAGACGCGGCGAGAACGTGGTCAAGAGACACCGGGCCGGGTTTCTGTACCGGATTGCAGCATCCTGCAGGCCGGGTAGGCGGATCTTTGCTCTCCGATGCCTTGGTGGCAGCAGCTACTGGAAAATTGGCGTGCTGCGTTGCTACTCCGGTAGACATAGCGAACTCCTCGAATAATTGAATTGAGCTGGTTTACTGCATCGCCGAGGAGTTAATCGGAAATGAGGATCCGGTAAGATTACCGGGTCGGGTTTGCAAATTGGATCGTGTGATTCTTCTTCTCTGGTGTTTCGATTTTTTCTCAGGTATGGTGTGTGGAAAGTGGGAAAGTGAAGCAGGGAATAATTTAGATTTTAGACCTTGCTGAAGCTAAGCGTAATTATCACGGGAACCGTTACTAATTTAATTAATTAATTAATTAAGCAAAGCACGATGGTTTTGTAAAGTTATTATTATTATTCGGAAAAGAAAAAAGAATCTTATTCCAAATATACTGGCATAAAAGTATAAACCTAGATGCTAGATCTCTTAATAACACTAAGTTGGTGAAAAAACAATCTTAGGCATATCGGCAGCTCATCAGAACGAAGCTTTCTCCATTTTTACTTTTACAATAGGATCATTTCAATAATTTCGACAAGTTTAACATTGAAGAATCCAAATGATATTCTCATTATCAAATTTATTTAATATTCTTCTTCTTAAACGGTTAGATATAAAGATGGTACTTCTTCCGTAGAGCCGAGCCTCAAATTAATCGGCTCGAGCTCGAATCGTTAACAAAAACGAATGAGTTCGAGCTCGAACTTGAGTAACTTGTAACGATCATAAAATGAGACTCGAGATCGATTCGTTTACCTTACCGAGCGAGCCGAGCTCGAGTCTTAACGAGCCGAGCCCTCGGTAAGGCTCGACTCGCATAACAGCACTACTCTATTCCCTCCCAAACTTCTCATTTTGCAATTGTTTAGGTGTCTCTTTTTAAAGCTTCTCGTTTTCATTTATATACATAATAATACTTCCACTCGCAATAATAAATAAATATATTCAAAATTAACCTACTCTACTAACTTTAAATAAAAATCGAGCGAGCCGAATTGGACCGAACCAAGTACTCGTTACAAATTGCGGAACAACTCTAATTCCTAAGATTGGACCAAACTAAGTGAGTGTTTGTCATTACTTTTCAGAATTGATTTTAACCTGCTTTTGCTTAAAGTGATATAAAAGTATAAAAAAAAGTTGTAGGTGTTTGCTAATTAGGAAAAAAAAGCAGCATGGAGTGCTTTAAGCAGGAAAAAACAAGTCTTGGGCTGCTTCT
>JAYMSL010004968.1:0-10568 GCA_036897195.1 Plantago coronopus
ATTTTAACATCAACACTCCTTTATCACCACACATTCTCAAAAAGTAACCTACCCCACTTACTTTTTCATTTTTACTACATTACTTTAACTCATTTTCTTAAACTACGCGCTAACCCTAACGGGTAAAGTTTTGTGGGACGGAGGTAGTACATTTTAGTAATTTGATACATCTTGTTTTTCAAGTTTTTTCTTCCTAAAATCACGTTTTTTCGCAAGATTTTGTACAGATAGAAGTATAAGATTGTGGTTTAGCAGGGACTAAATCATCTAGAAGTATAAGTTTCTTTTCTTTCTAAAATTATCTATTAGGGATGTAAGCGAAACTTTCCTTCACCTAATGTTTCCTAACTTTTAGTGGGCAAATCGCATCGACCGCAAACATTGGGGGCTGAATGCAAATTTTAAAATCTTTTGCAGCTCTAAGGAAGATCTCATTCTCATCTCCTTCACTCTGACAAATTAACAGAAAACACTGAAACAGTTACAAACCATTCCTGTTGAAATCTCTGATCAATCTCCAAATCAAGCACAAATTCAATGCATTGACAAGCTCAAACTAGTCATTTTGCCCCAAAATGCTGCCACCTCCCAGTAAACCCTCACGAAGATTCTCCTTCTTCGGCCTTGGCTCCGATTCCACCGCCACTTCTGGTGGTGGCGGAAATGTCGATCTACCGCCACCGGAGCTGAAATTGGAGACCGACAGAGACGTGTACAGAGCTGGTGATCTGATCACCTGCACCATCGAGGTAAAAAACCCTACAGATTCATGGTCGCTCTTGATCGAGAAGCTCGGGTTTGAAATCAAAGGGATCGAGAAACTGGATGCGCAGTGGTTCAGTACTCCCAAGGCTGTTCCGGATAATAAGCAGCGGCGAGGTAGGTTTTCTTCGTTTTGTGTGCATTTCGTGGGATACTGTTTCATTTCTAGTGAAATGTGCGATTGAAGGTGTTGAGTAGCTATGATTGTTATTGTGAATGCATAGTGCTCTTTTGTTCTTTAACTCAGCCTAAGCCTGTGAAGTGATTTAATATTATTACTTGCTAGAATATAGTTTGTGTACTGTTTCATGTCCAGTTTCGATTATAGCTGTTGAGTTTTTTTTTTTCTTTTTTCGTAGATCGATGTTTTGAACCCATTATGCTTTATTAGAATATGAGTTTTATGTTTAATGTTTCGTTTCGAGTGGATGCATTATTTGAGCTGTTGAGCTTTTAATGTAGATTGATATCTGTGGATGTAAAATTTCCTAATGTGACTTGAGAGTATTAGAATCTGGGGTTTGTTTTTGTCGTTCTCTTCACATTTTATGAATACTGGCTAGTTGTATGTTCGATTGGAGCTACCGGGTAGTTTTATGTTGATTGATGTATGTGATTGTAGAATGCATCATGTTGCTTAAATGAAACCTGGCAGTTTTTCGAAAGTATTAAAGTATGGATCTGTCTAAATTGCACACATGTAGAGAGATTATTTATTCGAAAGCAGCATGTTATTGCTCATTTATATCATTAGAGCCTAAATGTCTTGAGTGTGGAGATTTCCCAATTCTGCTGAAGAAGTGCAAAGATGGCGGACTGGATGGAAAATGCAGTTTCTATAAAAAGATAAAATGCATTAGAACTAGACAAGTGAATGTTAAAATGTCTATATTCTGAGCTAGTTAGTTTTCACTTTTTACACTAAAGCAATCAAGAGTGGTCGCATAAACTTGAGTCTCGCAGAAAGCAAATGTATGCTTCCAATCCTCTTGTTAAATGCGATTTGGCTGCCCCGTTTTGTGTCGAGTTAGAGAAGTCTCAGTTTACTGCAGTCTGATAATGTTACATGTGCTGTTGTTTTCTTCAGCAGAATGAGACTTTCTCTTAATCTTCCGTACTCATATGTTAATCAAGATATAAGAAAAGGTTAGATGTGGATTACATTATTGAATGAGTGTGAACTCAACCTTCTTGTTAAATGCGATTTCACATTTATACTCTATTTTCATCTCATTGAAAGAGGTTTATATATATTTTTCTCATTTTATAGATATTGCATTTGCCACTGTCTTTAACATCATCCGGTTCGACCTACCCTACAGCTATGAAAGATCTTCCCATGTGCCACTGTCTTTAACATGAAGTATAAATGTTTCAGATTTTTACATTTGGGGGGCGTGGTTTTCATGTACAGCCCTATTGTAGATGTGAGAGTTGTGTATAGTAATTGTCACTAGCAGTGTCTTGTTACTTGTTAGTACCGCTTCTAGCCTAGACCCTAGTTAGCAAAGTGTAAAAACCTCCTATCACTAGGTGCCACATAAAAAAAACAAGGTTTAGCTCACTCTATTTCACATTTGTTTTGGCCATACCCCTGGTGGATTCATTTGGCTGGTTTAAACCTTGAGCTGTTTGCTACTCGTTGATAGTTTACATTCTTATTTGTTGCAATTTATTTTAAGGTCTGTATTGCCATTCATCCTATAGTTTGATGGTAGAAGTAATGATCTGTGATTTCACTCCCTCAGGTGAGTATGTATTCATGGATTGCTCAAGTCAGACGGTAGTTTCAAATCAAGTTATATCAAGTGGATCCACCAAAACTTGTAAGCCTGACTAAATTTCTGATATGCTACCATTCTGTTGTTGTATATTCAAATTCATGATGCTCAATTCCAGTTGCTTTGTTTACTAACTTGTAAGTCGATATTTTAATACATACTACGTTACCTGCTCTTCCAGTGAACAGCAAATTTTTGCATTATTTTATTCATGTTTACAAAAATGTGTTTGGTGTTCTATTTGTCCATTTTATATAAACTTTGTTGTTGATAGATGTTCTGTTCAATTGTTTCATAGTCTCTGATATCTTTTGATAATCCATATTTGTTTTTAGCTGATATTGTTGATCAAACACCAAATATCACGTTGCAAAATGGAGATAGAATCTTATCCTTTTCAGAACTTATTTATATTAATTCTGCTGAATCCAAAATTGTTATCACATGACAATCCTCCTTGAAGAGCACATGTTTTACATAGTTTGCCTTAGCCTTTTGATCCTCAGCCGAAAGCCCTTGAAAGAAGTATATCAATTGCATATCTATTAGCATAACGAACTGGCTTAGTATCATGATGTTTATGCACAAAAAGTATGTTAGGACACATGTATTGTATAGCTTCGATGTAGAATTATACTGAAAAGACAATTAGAGTTTGTTGGACATGACTGGCATTGGACCCTGAAGCCTTATTAAGTGACTAGCATCTTATCTTTCAGACCTGCAGGCTGCAGTTATTCGGTCTCCATTATGTTTACATAGCTTAACAATTATTACTTGGGTAGTAATTATGTGTAGTGGGTTAGTAGTCTTCTACACGATATCATTTATCACATTTTATTTATTTAATTTTCATGTAGTTGAAGTCCATAACAATTTTGTGATGTTTGATGGTAGATGTGGTTCGAACACTTCTTCCCAGCATTATACCTCCATCATACAGAGGCGCTACTATCCGATATCTTTACTATGTTAGGAGCACATTGTGTGGACAATATTTGATATTGGCCAATGGACCCTCTCATAAAGAGTCAATACACGCTCTTCCTGAAGTGGTTAGTTTCCTATTATGCTTTGTTCTCCACACGTTTCTTCTAGAGATTCAATAAACAGCAGTTTACTTGTTTATTTCCACACCTTTGTTGCTTATAAATGCTGACTTTCCTGGAAAAAGGACAGTATCTTACTATTCATAACTTTGTTTATTACTCGCTGAAGGTGGTTTCCTTTATGCCAAATTAATAGTTTCTTCATATTCATAGAGCTGGAGTTATATACCAAATGTACTGTTTTAGTCCTAGGTTCCACATTACATATGTGATTATGTTTCTCAGTGCACATGTAAATGGGAGTATCTCTGCTCTCCGGTCTTATCCCCTTTGCTTTTGTCAATTCGCTCTTACATATTGCCATGGGGGGCAACGAAGCGACGCTCCCCTCCAACCATTAGGTCGGGGGTCAAATCACCACATGTGTACATGGGTAACTATTATTGAACCCTTCTTTGCCACTTAAAAAAAATAAAAAATATTGCCATGGGTGATTACAGTTTTCCACCACGCTCATCTATATATATAATTTTTCTTTACCAGATCTTTAGTGTTGTCATAAAATGTGAATATCAGTAGCTGGATAACTTCTTATATGTTGTTATCAGTTGTTTTAAGACCACTGGATGACTGGAACTTATTTGATTGAAATTTTACCTTCAAAATCCACAGGAATCAAGAATACCCTTGCAGATTTGGGTCACTCAGAAAAATAATGGTCTTCTAAGCGAAGAAGGTCATGGTGAAGGTACTAGTTTCCTGACTTGCTGTGATAACTTCTTATTTGCTAGAAACTCCTAGCTTCTCTTCTTTTACGAATGTTGGAGGATAATTTGTGACATATGCACTGTATATTTATGAAATTGAAATTATGCAAATACTCACCATGTTCTTTATGACCACAAGCATCTCACAGGCCCCATAATGACACGAGTTGCTCTTCTTGCCACATAAATGATTTCTCATGATAGTTTTTGTTACTGGGACATTCTTGTGCTTGGCAGTTGGTCTAGGACTAATCAGAATAAATACATGTATACATCTACTATCAGTTTTTTTAGAATTGTTTAGAACTAGTTATATTGCTATATTACCTCATCTACTATGAAATTATCAGGTATTGTTCCTCTGACAACTGTACTCTTGGATGTATACTGGAAAGAGAAAAATGCTGATTCTGAGTGGGTAAAGATACTCTTCCTTGTTCCTCCTGTAGATTGATCCAATTACTAATATTATCTCTGCACCTCCCCTTCTACATCTGCAGAAGAAGGGGCTGGATACAATGATACTGAAGCTGATTATTGTGAATTTCATTTTTTGCCCTTGTAGGCCAAACTGAACGAGACCTTTGATGGCGTTGAAGAAGGTTATGACAGTTCAAGAGATGAGATATCTTCTGTTTCATCCTACAATCTTATGAAGGAAGATGTAATTAGAACTTTTGGAAGTTCATTATCATTGCAGTCACTTGGAGCCAGGTCTTCAACTAAAGGTTCTGTCTATGGTGAAGGGCGTACAAGCATATCATCTAACGTAGCACTTCCTAAGCTGTCTGTGGCCGAGGTCTTACACGATTCCGGTGACGGTATATTGTTTTCAGTTCTTGCTTACTGTGAAATTCATTGATAGTAATGAAAGAAAAGTAATATTTACACTTCATCACTATATCAAAAACTTAGTAATGAATAATTGAATTGGCATTGTTATATATTCTTGGTTCTTGCTCACTAAGGTCATCATGCTATAGTTTTATAACTTCTTTCTTTTATCCATTGTCTCCAGACAGGTCCAATGGTATTGCATCTCCAAGTCAACCCCCAAAAAATCTAAGAGCCTTTTCTGCAGATGAAGATCCTCAACAGCCATCTGCTTCAGGATCTGTCGAATCTGGACCATGTAATTATGTTATTGACGTTTTTTTTCTCTGGCATTTGACTGGTATTTCACCTTTTCCTTAACTAATTTCATTTCACATTTTCTGCAGCAGAAGGGTTTGTTAGAGGGAGATCATATAACATCAGACTAGATGACCAAGTTCTTCTGAGATTCTCACCCAAGAATTCTGATTCCAATTATTACTTCAGTGATATGGTAAGGTTCAATGACTTATGGAGTGTTTGGCACTCGATTAGGGAACTGGGTTAAGCCCCTAGCCCGGTGCAACAGTAATATTTGTGTTTGGCATTGGGTTTAGGTTAAGACATTTACTCTATTTTTACATACTCAAAACTCGATTACTATTTCTGGGTTAAGAAATCCCGATAACTCTAAAACATAACCGAGTGCCAATCAGTCTATTAGTGGCTACTCTGTTGCCTTGATTCTTATTTATTATTATTGTTTCTTGTTTTACTACTCACAGATAGGTGGCACACTTACTTTCTTTCATGAAGAAGGAACCAGGAGATGCCTTGAGGTACTTTTGTTTTAAAGAAAACCTGAATATACAGTTGCAAGCAGCATTTTATATCGCCAACTTGATTGGGATTGCTGATACTTTCCAGCTATCTATAACTTTGGAGATGACGGAGACCATAAGTCGGCGCTATGTCCACCCCTCTCGGAGGAGATCCCCTACTATAACCAAGGTTTGTAGTTGTACCAACAAATGTTCGTGTTTGTAAGCTTAAGGATTGTAGTTGTACTGTATATTATCTTGTCTACTTAATTTCTTTTATTGTTCGGTATGTTTTACATATCACAATGTATTCGACCTCAACATCCTCTCATATGATTACAGAAAAGAAAAGCATGTATGCCTGACTTGATTGTTTTGCTGGAAGCATGAAGAACTTAAATAGAGATATTTAGTCATCTTTATGGCCTTAATGAGAATTCAAGGACCGAGAGGACTAACTGATGCAAATTGTGCTCGTCTTTCAGTGGCCCAGTCCATTAAACTGGTGTAACCAGCTTAGTTGTTAATTTGATCTTTAAGATTAATTGGAGTATCCCTATTGAACTAAAAGTTTCAGTCCTTCATTTCTCAGAAATATACTGACGTTGTATTTGTTTGGTAGGCTTATGCTTTGTAAACAACAGATGAATTTAGAATCAAAATTTTCTGTGTAGAGCTAGCAATATGACAACTGATTCTTATCTTCATCGAAGTGCAGGTTCACAGTGATCACCATGAAATAGTGGCAGATCTAATCCAGACAAGCTTTCTTTTTTCTATCCCAGTTGATGGTCCCATGAGCTTTTCTACCCGTTATGTCTCAGTCCAATGGGCTCTCCGGTTTGAATTTCTTACGACTCCAAAAAATGTGGACTGGACTAGGTATTTTCTTGGCCTCGTGCCAAGGTTCCAGAATGATGAAGTTGGTTTATATTTTAGAATGATTCTTCCTCCTGACTGCATGATTCTTATCTATGGTTGGCTTACTGTCAATGTCCTCTTGTAGATTTCTAAACCTATTTGTTCATTTATTCTTAAGGTTTGAGCATCCTCTTCTGATAGAAGGAAGAGATAAATGTGAGTGGCTTCTACCAATTACTGTTCATGCGCCTCCTTTAGGAGCCGCAGCAGCACAAACCCGAAGTGAGAAACAGTCCTTGTCGGAACCCTTGTGGATTCGCACTTGAAGGTAAAGTCAGTAGTCAAACTGTTGCAAATTATCAAGTAACCTTTAGTAGCTGCAACTATATTTTTCTGCCCCTATCCAACCCCCAATTATTTTCATGTTATGTGGGTAGATTGCAACCATTTGGTATAATGAACCATTATGTGCTTTGGATCGAACGAAGCTCACAAGTTTCGTTACCCACTTCACAATTCCATTGTCTCACCATGGATCATTTATGTCATAATGCTGTGGCACGTCATCACAATTTGTTTTTCCATGGTTCCTCTGGCATCCCATGTTTGTGGAGAAACGAGAATATTCTCCTATATATGAGAAACACGTATCCCCATAAAGTTGTATATTTCAATAGGACAAACAAGAGTTCTTTAGAACTTTCAATGTACCTATCTGAAGTGCAAGTTTTAGCTTTCAGGTTCAGGACATATATCAGTTGTAGCCCAACTGGTTCGATGTGGATAATGCAAAAGTTTTCGGTGTGAGGAATCTGGATGTTGCATTGCAACTGCCCTCTTCTTGATGTTCATGTGAAGTCAAGTAACCATTCTTGTCACAGATGCAGCCTTATGGTCAATCTATTTATCCTATACTGCCATTGTTTGTGAGTCAGAGATCAGTGACCAAGATGATTCATTTTTACAACATTTGAGGATCAAATTCAAGCCACGATGTATTCTCCTTTTGCTCTTCCTATTTTCTTTTAAATTTTGCCTCCACTCTTCCCTTTTGCTCTCAATTACATTTACTTATGATATGCCAGTGTTAGTAGTAGTTAAATAACTCTCTAGATCATATATTACATGTTCTGAAGATTATGTAAACAATTAGCAGGACACACAGTTACTCGTCTTGAAACATCCCTGTTGATTTGTGCTCATCTTAGTTTTATGATTCTTAAAATTTCCAATTATTTGTCTTCTAAATGTATCAAGATGTTTGAAATTGAAATGTTAGTTCTGAAAAATGAAAGAATTGCGTGCGCTAATGTAGATTGTAATATGAGTCGGATACGAATATTGAAACATCCCTGTTAACCTGTACTCTCCAGATGCCTTTCATTTTCCCTTTTCCTTATTTGATAAAGTTCTTTCTAACGTTTTGCATTACCTTGTTTTTGACCGAGGATATCATCCATTAATGTCCGAATATACCAGATTTGACCTGCAGGCAATTATCAATCAACAAATGTGTTGTTTGTACTTGCTTGTAAACTCACAGCAAATACCAACTAGATCAACTAAGCAAATCAGGTACCAACAACTGGTGTGCGCTGCTCCACATGCAATACAAAAATTAATATCACTAACATGTATCAAAGTGACATTTTATCTTTAGATTGACTACTCGTGAACTTGGTTCCCCTTGTATATATGATCTTGGTGGGCTAAAAGCTCGAACTTAAAAAGAGTTGTAAAATTGAGTCATTTATATTAATTCTTCAATAGTGGGCAGTTCTGTTCAATTCATCCGAAAATCTCTAATCGAACTGAATTGAACTTATTTCAAGTATAAATTTCAACAACGCAAATTTGAACTGAAATAAACAGAGGTATAACTCCAATCAACCACTTCTATCATTCCTCTCTTTAACCATCTAAACCAAAGAACATGATAGTGGAGGTTTACATTTCAAGTAGGATTATGAACCTACCTGTGTTGGTAGACCATAACTTTCAAGTCCAATTTTGTTTACCAGATTTGTAGTCTCCGTCTCACAAAACATTACCCATTATGGTTTGCGCACAGTTTAATAAAATGAGTTAAATTAATGAAATTAAAATGAAAAGGTTAAGTGTGGTAGGTTACTTTTAGATAATGTGTCGTGATAAAGAAGTGTATTGATATTAAAATAATATTTTAGTGTGTGAGATAACTTCCTTATTTAATAATGGGTAAAGTTTTGTAGGACGTTCATAAATGAAAAGTGGGTAAAGTTTTGTAGGACGGAGTGGAGAGAGTAGTACCCAATTGACAATTGTACAAACATGGTTAAAGATCAGATCAAGCCAAGGATGGAAATTTGTATTTATGAAGGTCCCGCGAATGTGACTATGGATTGCCTGGCCTACCCATATATTTCAATTGTTTGCAGCAAACAATTTCGAAATTAAACTATATATGCTGCTTGATTAATGACTGAGTAGACCTACTTGACATTTAAAAGAGGGCTCCAATTATTTCAGTTTTTTAAATTTTATATATTGGTGTCTCACCTAATTGGAGTAATCTGGTACACTCTTGTCTCTCGGAGGTGGGGGAGATAATATATTTTATAATCTCAATCGATCATCACTTGTTGAAATACATATTCATGTTATACATGTTATAATATGCTTAGCCTTCTTAACATATGGTATCCTTTCTCTTTTTTTACTTCACTTGTTTACGGGATAAAAATTTGTCGAAACATACGGGAATAAGAAAATCTATTTGCTGAAAAATGATTCAAGAGTCTACCTTCAAACAACTGAGATTGAAAGATAAATACCAAATGTCCATTTTCAAACGATATGAATTGAAAAACTAAATATTACCTCATGTGATACGTGAATATTGACTTCCGAAAAAGCATTATCATAACACATTTTAAATTATGCATCAAAATGAGATTTACATTTTAATAGTTTATAAATGTATTGTTACCCTTAATATTGTACTGGTATGAAATTGAAAGCTAATTGAAAGTAATCATGTTTATTTATTTATTTATCTTCTTAAACTTTTTTAATATAACACAATTGATCTCAATATAATAATTATTGTTCTCGATTTAATATTTGCCTTAATATTGAAGTGAATTTCAATCTCAAACTATCCCGTTGTTTTAGTTTTAATATTAAGAGAAAATTACATACACACCCCTTACTAGATGCCCTCATCACAATTTAGTCCCCCTTACCACAACAATAACAGTTTAATACTTACTGTTTACAAACAATTACATATAAGTCCTATTTCATCATACAACCAAATACATCCTTTACTTTTGGATTAACTTGTAATTTGTAAAGTGTATTTTTCTTATATTTTCACCCATTACCTTGTTTTTATCTACATCAATTAAATTATAAAGTTACCTAAATTGTTCAACTAATATTATATTCACCGCAAACGTTCAACTAATGCTTCACTCACCCAAATAAATAAACTAACAATAATATATATATATATATATATATAGGGCGAACTACATATACTACCCCTGCTTTATGCTCCAATTGCAGATTAGTCCTCACTATATAAACAATTACATCCAAACCCAACCCTGTAAATTATAATTACAGATTAATCCATTGGTCAATGCCGGAGATGATTAGGCTTGCCGGACACACGCCCAAGTGCCACCTGGGTTTCCACATCATCCCTGGGTTTATTTGTAATTGAATTTT
>JAYMSL010004969.1:0-10567 GCA_036897195.1 Plantago coronopus
ATATTTATGCACAAAACTTTCACGATTTTTGTTATTAACATATTTATTTTTGTGCTAAATACGTGATGTTTTCTGATGTTAATGAATTAGTGATGTTATATTTAAGAATTAGTAATGTTTATGTTAAAGTATTAGTGATATTGTTAAAATATTTTGTTTAATAAATATTGGTGATGCTATGTTAAAGAATTAGTAATGTTTTGTAAACGAATTAGTGGTGTCCTGTTAAAGAATTAGTGATTTGTCGTGTTAATGAATTATTGATGTTATGTTTAAAAATTATTAATAGTGAATGTCATATTAAAGAATTAATACTGTTATGTTGAAGAATTAGTAATGTTATAATGTCACTAATTATAATGAAGAATTAGTGATTTTATATTAAATAATCAGTGTTATTATGGTTTAAATTTTAATTATTAGTGGTGTTTTGTTAAAGAATTAGTGTTGTTTTGTTAAAGAATTAGTGTTGTTCTGTTAAATAATAGTGTTGTTTTTGTCTTAAAGAATTAGTGATGTTATGTTAAAGAATTAGTGATGTTCTACTAAAAAAATTATTGGTGTTCTGTTAACTAATTAGTAATGTTATGTTAAAAAATTAGTGATTATATTAAAGAATTAGCGATGTTATATTAAATAATTAGTGATATTTATGTTTAAAATTTAGTAATGTTTTGTTAAGGAATAAGTGGTGTTCTGTTAAATAATTAGTTATGTTTTTTGTTTAAAAGAATTAGTGATGTTATGTTAAAGAATTAGTGGTGTTCTACTAAAAAATTAGTGGTATGTTTTTTTTAAAGAATTAGTGATGTTATGTTAAGAAAAATTAGTGATGTTCTACTAAAGAATTAGTGTTGTTCAGTTAAAGAATTAGTAATGTTACGTTGAAGAATTATTAATGTTGTATTAAAGAATTAGTGATGTTATATTAGCAATGTACGCTGGGGTGGGTATGAAAATATGTGAAATTGTGTTATGGAATATACTGTGAGTTGTATGCAAATAGGTGATTCTTATTTTAAAAATATACTATGTGGTGTATTAAGATAGGGGGAAAATCTCACTTTAGTACCTCACTGCTGGCTCCTAACTCAAAAAAAACCTCTTTAGATCAACAATTACGGATTAAAACGTGCAACAACAATTTAATTACATTTTGGTTAAAAAAGTCAACATTTATTTTTGAAGCCAAACACTTCCCTAGTAGTTGGGTTAAAATGCAATTTATAATCATTTGTAATCAAGTCCAATTCCCTATTATTTATATGCTTGGAATTTAGTAGTCCCGTCCTCTTATACATGAACAGAAGTACAGAACTTCGATAGAGTACGCCAAACGCCATGTACGAATGTATTGCACCTTTTCTGAAATGAATTATTTTAAACTTCGTCATCTTTTACAATCAACATTAGTTTCAAAGATTTGAAGATGGAGTTGAAGGAAGTGAATGAATAGTGTTGGAGGGTGATTTCTAACTATGTGTGGTTTAAAATTAATTTATAAAAGCTTTTAAGTTTCTTAAATTGATAGAGTTGGTTTTATTTTTATAATTTGTCATATAGAAAAGTTCGCATTAATACCGAAGGTACAACATAAAAAGAGATTCATAAATTAGAGACACGTTGATAGAATGAAATTAACCTGAAATCAAATGTTGATTATATTAAATGATTAGAGATGGAGTTGAAGGGTTGACGGAAGGTGAAAAGGGAAATGGATAGGTCATAAGCTTAATAAGTTCAATTTTCGCAGTTATTCAATCAAATTTAAAAGTCATACAACTCATATACTTTTTTTCGTTTCTAACATGCACTTTTAACGAGGCTTGTTCGGTTTACTCTTGCACAAGGGTCATCAAGCGCATAACAATAAATTTTACAAATGTATATAAAAACTTTTGTAATATTACTCAATCTCATATATATATATATATTAGAAATACATTCTTATTATGTAGCATTTAAATTGTTTAACAATTAGAAACTTGCCGGAGCTGGAGATGGAGCCGGAGCGTTCACATGATGGTGATGAGCATGGTGGTACCTGTGGTGTGAGTGATGAGCATGGTGGCCCTGGTGGCGTGGATGATGGCCATGGTGGCTCTTATGGTGTGAATGATGGTCGTGGTACCCGTGTGGAGAGGGAGCATGATGTAAATGATACTTGGGCGCATCAAAGACATCACTATTTGGGTCAACAATGATTGCATCATTTTCGTCGTTCAAATCAAATGCAACATCCTCTTCCACACTTTGAATGTGAGATGGAAGAATAAGCAACATGACTCCAAGGAGCAACAAAAGAGCACTTACTCGAGCCATCTTAATATTGCACTTGTGTTGTTTAATTTTGTGATACAAACTGATGTTGAAAATACTTACAAGACAAGCCTTTTTATAGTTGAAATACAAGTTTGTAAAATTATATTATTGGTAAATACCAATAAAACCCATTAACCATAATGAAATATCCAACCTTATAATATCGGTAAGTAGCATTACTCCCATGATCCATATTTGATTATACGAAAGTAAAATTACGGGACAGAGTAAATAGTACTGACTTTTTTTAAAACTCATGTGTGAAATTATCAAATTGTAATACTTGAGTAATACTGATGCTATGTTATTTGCAGCTGAGAATTTATGAACTAAAAATGAAGTTAACCGAAATGAATACAAATGTGAACTGATTAAAACTGAACTAAACTGAACTGAACTGAACTTAATTTAAGTTAAAAATAACAAAACCTTGATTTTGGGTTAATTTGTAATTGTGAATTAGGAGGGACTAATGTGTTATTTACAAATCTAAGAGGGCATCTATATGATATTCGTCCCTAACTTAAATTATACTTCCATAAAAGAAATAGGAAATGCAACGTGGCAGAAAATAATTGGATACCTAAAAAGTCTGTGACAGACGGGTAGTAGTGTTAGAAACCAGCAAAGCGGAGGTTGGGAACCAAAAACCACCGCTCAACGGCCAATTTAGCACCGTACAGAATCCGCCGTCAAAATTGATCCTCATCCATCTTAATTCCGAGATCTAGCTCCTATTTTCCGATCACTAACCTGTAACATTTCTCTCTCTCTTTTTATTCTCAATTTTGAATTTTCAATGCTTTGTTGTTGTAATTGACTTATAGACATCCTTCATGTCTTGGAATTGCATGCCTGCTGGTTTTCAATGGTCAATGCTGCATTTAGGGGGCTTTCAGCTGTCGTCTACTTGTGATGATCAGTGTGAATTTCTAGTACGGAATTTTGGTTTTCTAGGCACTAATTTTCCTTTCTACACTGTTAGTCTGGTGTCTTGTGCATTATTTTCGTGGTTCTTAAGTAGCATAATTAGCTAAAATGGTTGCTATGAATCATCATGTTCAGTTGGATTATTTATTTTGGAAAGTTTTGTGAATCTTTCAAACTTTAGTAGTATTATTGTATCATGAGAAATGCATAATCACATTGGTTCTGGAACAAGTGCATTTGACCCCTATAAATGCTTCTCTGCATCTATCTGTTTTGGTGATACATATTGTCATTGAGGTGTGATTACACCGTGTGCACATCCTCAAATGCAGGGAAATGAGTTGCTTTTTTAACGAATAAAAGGGCCAAATGGATTTTGCTCCTTGTTATTTTTCCACGATGTTGTAATGGCTGAGCATGGAACTGAAAGTATATAATATTGTTGTGTTTCAGGAGGAAATTTAATTGTGAATTAGAGTTGGTAGGAGAAAGAGACAAGAAAAACTCCCTTGGATTTTCCAACATTATTGGTTTACTTACTGATAGTTACGGCGTCAGCAGCAAAAGCTTGGAATGCAGCGTCCGGTTTCTGGGGGTGACTTGCCCTTGAATGGCGGGTTCCCTGTGGCAAGACGGGTTAACTCCTTTCAAACTGTTCTCATGGATGACGATATTGAAGGTGGGAACTTGGGGCCGTATCAAGAAAGGCCGCGGACATTCCCTAACATGCGTAGTAAGCCTTACACACCTTTGGTGAGTAAATTGTACAGTGCTCATATATCCATGTGGTTATTATTAGGATGATGGCCTGTTCTTATGCTTTCAATTGGAAAAATCTATTTGGAGGACAATTTTACCTGAGCGGCTCAATTGCATGGCATCAACTTGATAAGCATGATTTGGACATGTGACTTTTTATTCGGTGACGTACTGACACTGCCATACTTCAGCTAAGGAAACATGGGGGGGGGGGGGGGGGGGTTTTGGGTTGCGGGATTGATAGAACTCTCTGCATCCATTCTAGTTTCTAGTCATAGATGGCCATAGTACAGGATGAGCTCTCAGAGAGCTTGTAAGTGCATACACGCTGCAATGATACACTACTCATTCTTTCATTCAGCTACCTCATTATGCATTGTCATTCCCGGAACCTAGTAAAATTTAAACTGAAGCCAAAAAAGCTAAGAAATTAATTCGATGTGGAAATCATGTAGAAGGCCGATCTATTTATTCACATATACAGCGAAATATGAAGAAAGGCGAGCAATCATTTTGTAGTATGTTACTATTGGATCTTGACCCACAGAATGAACATTTTTTACCCACAATTTGTAGTCCCAATGAAGGAATATCTTGGTCTATTATTTTAAAGAAGATACTGTAGTATGTTACTATAGGATCTTGTGCCTCTGCTATATGGGCTTTGTTATTATTCACCTGTCTACCTTGATGTTGATAAATATGTTCATTTTGAAAGTTGAGGAGCTACTTTTATTTTGCCCTTATGATGTTCTGTGCTACTTGGTATATGTCTTGTTTTATTGACTTTCTTTTTATTCCATAATTTTTTTGCCACCAACGGGTTATTGCAGATATTTCGTTTACTCTTGAGAATAAATGTTCGTGTTTTACTGGTGCTTTTGCTCGCCGGGCTTGGACTTGTCTTATATATTGCTGCAAGTACATCTGCGGTTATTGTGTTTGTCTTCTTAGTTTGCATAGCCAGCTTTCTGGTGTCGATATACCTAACCAGATGGGTACTTTCAAAGGATGAAGGGCCTCCAGAGATGGTTGAGGTAAATTATTTTCTTCCTGTGCATTTCATAATTTTCGTTTCAGTTTATGAATTTTGTGCTTTCTGTTATCATTCATGATAAGAGTGACCCGCATGGGTGACTTAGTTGGTTAAAGAGTGGGATGATATCCATCTGGTATCAGGTTTCGATTCCCACAGGAAGTGACTATGTTTCCCTTCCTTCTAAGTCTGAGACGGTCACACTCACACCAGTAGTGCAATTTACCTGGCTTAAGTGGTCTGAGACTGAGAGTTATAACAGTGACTTTATCCTGCAATGTAATAACAATGTTTTGTTCATATATTTGATAGTTTTAAATAGTTAATCATTCGTTAGGGAACTTGGACCCTAACAAATTGCTCCTATCAAACTTTCTTTTTTTCTTTTGAAAACCATTCTAGACCAACCTGAGATATTAATTGAATTTGCTACTCCCATCATTTGAAGATTCGTTTCATTTCTGTCTTTCTTTTATAGCCTCAAAACTTGGATATAACTCACTGTTTTATACTAGGGCTGCTGGTTAAGGCCAGTTTTTTTAAAGGCCAGTTCGGATATCACTCTAAGGTGCTTTTGCTCTCATATTTTTTTCTTCATAATATACGAATTGCTTTGGCTCTCGCTCTAGAATTTATAATTAGTGGACCGAGTTCTATGTTTCTTTTCATGCATTTAAATAGTTTAAATTCATGTCAAGAGAAATTATTAGGTTGTTAGGTAACCTGGAC
Source organism: Plantago coronopus (assembly GCA_036897195.1). Lineage (NCBI taxonomy): Eukaryota > Viridiplantae > Streptophyta > Magnoliopsida > Lamiales > Plantaginaceae > Plantago > Plantago coronopus. Next base: position 5,777 of record JAYMSL010004969.1, read on the forward strand.
TTTCATAAATTGCTTATATTAACATTCTGGACCAACTTGAGATATATTTTCATTAGAAGATTCATTTCTTCTAAGACTTACTGGTTGATATTAAGACTATTGGTTAATCCCAGTCTGTACTCTGGCTCCCATAATTATAAAGCTTCCACCCCTTTCTTTATATGAAAAGTTCTCAATCCGAGGGAAGTGTGAACTCCTGAAACCGACTTTGCTTCTAATATAACTTACTAGTGCTCAGGGGAAGTTCTGAAAACATATACTTATTTTTGGAGCTACTTGGAGTTTCATTTATACCCACTATGAATTTTAACGGTGTACCTGACAGATATCAGAAGCTATACGTGACGGTGCTGAAGGCTTCTTTAGAACCCAGTATGGAACTATCTCAAAGATGGCAGTTTTACTGGGATTTGTAATTCTCGTCATATATCTGTTCCGAAGTACCAATCCACATCAAGAATCTTCTGGCATTGGGAGGTATACTATATCAATTTGATGTGTACTCTTTACATCGAGTTCCTCCACCCTCCACCATTCATGCCTCCGTGCACCACGGGGAGGAGATCCACTGATCTTACACTCAAGTGAAGAGTTTTAGGACTAATTGATCTGCACTGTGCATGTTAATGCAGGACAACATCTGCATATATTACTGTTGCTTCTTTTCTCCTTGGAGCACTTTGTTCCGGTGTTGCTGGCTACGTGGGAATGTGGGTCTCTGTACGTGCAAATGTTCGAGTCTCAAGTGCTGCAAGACGCTCCGCAAGAGAGGCTTTGCAGGTTCTGTATTGGTACTTTATTTTCACGTCATAGAACATCGATGCACATGTATAGTTGAAGATTTGGCATCGTCATTTGTGCAGATTGCTGTTCGTGCTGGTGGTTTTTCAGCTTTGGTGGTAGTAGGAATGGCTGTCACTGGTATTGCTATACTTTATTCCACATTTTATGTTTGGCTGGAGGTGGACTCTCCGGGTGCCATGAAGGTTACTGACCGTAAGTTTTTATTTGTCCTCTTTTGACCTTCTTAATCAGCGTTAAATTGCTGCTCCTTTTTTTCTTCCTTACTCCTTGTACTGGTCAGATAGGTGTTTATAGCTGCCATTTGTTAGTGAATGACTCTTGATCTTTCTGTCTTAGTGCCTCTTCTTCTTGTTGGATATGGCTTCGGGGCATCTTTTGTTGCACTTTTTGCTCAATTGGGTGGTGGAATATTCACAAAAGCTGCTGATGTTGGGGCGGACCTAGTTGGAAAAGTGGAGCAGGGCATTCCTGAAGATGATCCTCGTAATCCTGCTGTTATTGCTGATTTGGTATGAACTTTCTAAACTCAATTTTGCTTCAGCCTGCACCTCTTTTTATAAGTTTGGTGGGCAGTGTAGTTGCTGAGGTATAACTGAGTGAAACAATATTTTCTTGTGTTCACCTGATAGAATTTGTGTTTTGCATTACACTTGTGTTATCGTAGTTAGCACATTTTTGTAACATTCACCATGATTGTTTCTCTTTTGGCACATTATAGGTTGGCGATAATGTTGGAGATTGTGCTGCTCGAGGGGCTGATTTGTTCGAAAGTATTGCAGCAGAAATAATTAGTGCAATGATACTTGGTGGCACAATGGCGAAACGTTGTAAAATTGAAGGTATTGCAGTTTTGCTGTTTCATCACTAGACATAAGCTTGCTGCCAATTCAAGTTGCATAAACATATACTCCCTTTCTCGCTACTCTAGTACCTGCCAATTATTGAGTGCTTCATTATATCTAAAAATTCGTCTTTGCAATTTTCTTTTTTTACTGGATATGTTTAATGCCTCAAAACTTATACTCTGAGACTCTTGCTCAATAATGATTTATTTTCTGATTGTATTTGTGAGGAAGGAGTAGGCCCATATAGGTATTTGTGTCGGTGATATTTCATATGTCAAGTGTTCATTCCTTTGCTGAAAAAATGTAACTGGCTCTTGTATATGCAGATCCGTCAGGATTCATTTTGTTTCCTCTTGTTGTTCATTCGTTTGATCTGGTGATCTCAACCGTGGGAATCTTCTCTATACGGTCGGCTCGTGGCTCTGGAACCGTTGGTGCTATGGAGGACCCAATGGCAATTCTCCAGAAAGGATATTCTGTAACACTGATATTAGCCGTTCTGACATTTGGATTTGTAAGATCTGATTCTAGTATTGTTATATCAGTTTAGCACACTAGATTGTAAATGATATCCACTATAAGGCATACATGGCTTTTCTTCCTTTATGTTCAGAATATCTGTGATGTGTTTGCTTCTTGGTGGATTGTTGTCTTGCTCAATTGCTTGATAGCTCTTATTGTTTTTGCAGTCCACCCGCTGGATGCTTTATACTGAACAAGCACCTTCTGCATGGCTGAACTTTGCCTTTTGCGGATTTGTTGGCATTATGACGGCATATGCCTTTGTCTGGATTACCAAGTATTACACAGATTACAAGTATGGGCCTGTACGTACATTAGCGCTTGCTAGCTCCACTGGGCATGGGACAAATATAATTGCTGGAGTTAGTTTGGGTCTTGAATCAACAGCTCTTCCTGTACTCGTAATAAGCACATCAATTGTTTCAGCATATTGGCTAGGCCAGACTTCTGGACTGGTTGACGAGTCTGGAAATCCAACTGGTGGATTGTTTGGTACAGCTGTTGCTACTATGGGAATGCTAAGTACTGCAGCATATGTGCTTACTATGGATATGTTTGGTCCAATAGCTGATAACGCCGGCGGGATTGTTGAAATGAGTCAGCAGGTACTTGGATTTTTTTGAAATTTTTACTCTATAAAGTTATTGGGTAAGCATGTGCTCTAACAAGTGACTTTTATGTGGAATACCAATTGCAGCCTGAAAGTGTGCGTGAGATCACTGATGTTCTTGATGCAGTTGGGAATACTACAAAAGCTACCACCAAAGGGTTTGCGATTGGTTCTGCTGCGCTTGCATCTTTTCTCCTGTTTAGTGCTTATATGGATGAAGTTGCTTCTTTTGCAAATGTACCCTTTAATCAGGTAGGATTACTCTTTTAATACTCTGGTATAGTCAACTTCAGGTTGGTTCATAATGTTAGCCTCATTTCATTATTGGTCCTTCGAACTGGTTTTTGTCTGGTATTGGCACTTCATTTTGCAAAATTAATTTTGTCATCCACGACTAGATTTATAATTTCTCATTACAATCCTCCTCTTTCACCACTATATATGACATCCTTAACTTCATTGGTCCTGAATGTCATAAAATTTATAAAAGAAATAGAATTTAAAATCATGCCAGATCTTATTTTCTGCAGTTCTTTTTTTTAACTGACACTTTTTTGTTATGGCCATGTCATATTTGATGGTCAAAGTTAGGCTATCCTGAAAATTGGACTCTGCTGAATAATAGACATTGTTGGTGTTGTTAACATCAAGTCACGTGTAATGTTAAGAGTTAAGACATGGGGAAGTTGCAACTGTTCATAAAGATTTGGGTGCACACTGTATAAAACTCAAGTTTATGGCGGCAACTTTCAACTTAGTTAAAAGGTTTGGGTGCAAACTAATTTTTTCCCAATAAAAAATACATAAAAGACTAGATGCAAATTAAGCCAGCTAGTTGTGGAATAAGGCCGATATAAAGGAACATAATTCAATATAGAAGACTGGTATCTTTATCTAGTAGTTGTGTTGTGCTATCTTATTGCATGCTTTTTATCCCATATATAAATTCCATTTGTTCCTGTAACTTGTTTACAGGTTGATATTGCCATCCCTGAAGTGTTTGTTGGTGGACTATTGGGCTCCATGCTTATATATCTATTTAGTGCATGGGCATGTGCTGCTGTTGGTAGAAGTGCACAAGAAGTTGTCAACGAAGTAAGAAGGCAATTCACTGAGAGGCCAGGCATCATGGTTCGTGTTATACTAACTTGCGGCTTTTGAAGTTCTGCTTGATATCCAAACTCCATTATCAAGGCTAATAATGTTGTTTCTTTGCAGGCGTATACGGAGAAACCGGATTATGGTCGCTGTGTATCCATAGTTGCAGCTGCTTCTTTGAGGGAGATGATAAAACCTGGAGCATTGGCCATCATTTCACCTATAGTTGTTGGTAAGTCTTTACATTTAGTTCTGGGCTCGTGTAACGGACAGCAGAAATTGTACATCTCTTGTTGTAAGGTTGTGTACTACATTCTGAACCTGCTTGACATTACTTTTCCTTTGATGAAGTTATTGAAAACCAGAAATTGCATTTGAAATAAGAAAACACACTTATCTGAACATATAATATATACACACTTGTGCTGCATATGCTCATTGGGATATCTGAAGCTTGTAAATTTTTTACCTTCTTTCTATGTATATTCTAGACGTTTGTTTGCATTCTTTTTCCTACCTGACTTACCATGATAACTTACGTTTTTCATTTTCCCCATCAAAAGGTTTTCTATTTCGGTTGCTTGGCTACTATACGGGCCATCCTTTGCTTGGGGCAAAAGTTGTGGCTGCCATGTTGATGTTTGCCACTGTTTCTGGGATCCTTATGGCGCTTTTCCTAAACACTGCCGGAGGTGCCTGGGACAATGCTAAAAAATACATTGAAACTGGTGCTCTAGGAGGTAAAGGAAGCGACTGCCACAAAGCTGCTGTTACTGGTGACACGTAAGTGTTTATTTAACACAACATATACTAGAGCTGTTTGCTATCTACTTTTCAGTTTTGGCCTGTTTGCTAAATATGTAGCCTTCTTATTCTTCAATACATTATCAAAATTTAGCCTACTGATCACCC
>JAYMSL010004970.1:0-10567 GCA_036897195.1 Plantago coronopus
AAAGGACAGCACCCAGGCTGGGCGCTCTTCATTTTTTTTTTGTTTATTTTATGGGGGACACTTGTCCCCCTTTTATTGGTCTCTTATATTTTCTTTTTATCCTAAATCTTAAATCGTCTTTATCTTTTTATCTACTTATTAAAAAAATATTTATATATACCAAAATTCGTAATTTTTTATCCTCTATAAAACAAGATTACAAGACCGATCTTGATGTATTTTCATCCGATTTCAAAAACCCCCTATCTCATACACCCTAATTCCTCTCTTTGCTGGTTTTCATACGATGTGTTCGGTGATGATAACTGAACTTGTATTTTTTTCCATCATGAATAATGTTGTTTATTTTGGCATTTGTATTTTAAGTGATTGTAATATCCGTATTTTATTTACAGTCTATTATATGAAATTTGTGTTAACAAAAAAACAATTTACGAAATTTGATTATTAATTAATATTATATTATATATATATTTTTAAAATAATGTAAAACAATAATAAATTATTAGAATAGTGACGGTGACCTGGTCATGGATAAACTTCAATTTTGGTGTTGTTGGTGGTGGGTTGGGAAGGTTGGGTATGTAGATGAGAGATAAATTAATAAATTATTGGAATAGTATCCGTGACCTGGTCAGGGATATACATGGTCTAAGGTGTAAGTAGTTGCAAGTAGGAGATAAATGGTTCGATTCCCGTGAAGTGCCGATTTAGGAGGAGTTGCAAGTAAGAGGTTTTGGTGTATTATAGTTGATAGCTTTGTAATAATTTGCCGATTAAAAATAAACTTAAGGCAGCATTTCAGGATTATACCTGTATTTTGTGTGTATGCTCATGTCATAGGAAAAAATTGTGCACTTTCTTCTTGTGCTCCGAGTCCGTGGGTACTTTGTTACGTAAACAAGTGGTACGTAGTTGGCATTTCTAACTAATCTAATAGGGACCTGTATGTGCGACTAAATGCCCGATGGAGCCAACTAATGGCATGAAATATCAAGAGTATTGCTCTCCATTCATGAGAGAGAAAAAAATAGATATCACTAGTTTGCAGCATGATTGATTGTCTGTTATGATTTTCTTCATTTGCTAAAAAGTCTCACTGTTTGAATCATTACAGGATTAGAAGAACTGTGGATCCTGAGCCTATTTATGCTCTCTGAAAGGTTTGTCAACTGATGTAATACTACTAAGTATATCTGTTCAATTTTTTCTCTTATAATTAACAGCTCTTGGATGTACTTCATAATTCGGCAAGCATAGTTTACAATAATAAGCCGTGTTACTTATGTTTATATTTGTATTTATTCCCTTCATCAGCTTGTTACTATTAGATCACTCTCTGTATCATGAATCAGCCTAAATGCATCGGGTCTCAATCTTCTAAAATGTGAGTTTCGTTTTACTGTAGCCTATATATATCTTACACAAGTTCTTATGATCTGCTGAGCTTAAAGTGTTTCCCACCAATCGAGTATTCAAAAGTAAGCAGACTTTTTACAAGCTCAAAATAAAGAGAAAAAACCTGGAAATAATTTGCTGATCAAGTCTGTTACTGTAAGAGACGTTCCAAGGAATTATTTGTTGAATCAACTTTGATGTGGTTTGGTAAATGAACTCTTAACATGTTACGAGTTTTGGATTTGCATTGGGGTTGAACTTTGAAGTGAACGTAGTATGCTGTGTTTATGTCCACGTGTATGTGTACTAGCTAATGGTCATGGCACATGAGTGGACGTATAGAAATCCATATCACCTACATAAACATCATGGATCGATCCAGTCTATGGGTCTGAGAACCAATGGCCTTATTCAGAATTACATTTTGTATCTTTTCAAATTATTCAAGATATATAAAGGCATTCTCAGAGCGTAAGGCCATATGCACAAGCTCCCTTTATCATCTTGCATCCGACCCTCCAAATTTTACTGTCAGCAAGATAGAGTAACTAGTTAATACTACTATCATACACGAGCAGGATAAAGATGCACCCGGAAAATTATAGGATAAATAATGAAAATGGGAAGTTTTATAGGGACCAAACAGTTGAGGGCCAAGATAGAAAAGGACAAAACTTGACAGAGGTGGTATAGCCTATAAGCATGCATTGCATTGTATTCTGTATAAAAAAGATGTGTGTTATAGTATGTTTTCGGACAAGACAGTGCAAAGACGATGGAGTCGAGTGGACGAAGATAAGAGAACAAGGGAGGGAGGTAGCTAGGCCTAATAACTAAACCTGCTGTGAATTGTTATGTTATACTACTGACTGAATCTATGTATCTGTATACGCACAGACATGCAGAGGTGTTGCACAGTATCATATGTCTTGAGATTCTTGTAGATTGCCTGGTCTCTCCTACCGTAACACTCATACCTCTCTTTCATCCTGACCATTTTGTTTCTTCACCCATTTGCTATTCTTTTGGTGCCATCCCATTACTTGTTGCTACTTTTCCTATCAATCACGTTTAAGTTTAAGCACCTCCATCTACCATGGCGGTTCAATATAGGTCGCACTGGAAAATCATTGATCTTGTTGTTTGAGAACCCGCTAGAGACATCTCTTAACATTTTTTAAAAAAAAAGATGCATCTCTTAACATATTGAAAACATATATAGTTCATATTGATAACATAGTTCCTAGCTAGCTGATTCTCAAACGATCGAAAAGTATATGGTTGGACATAAAAATAAATAACAAAAATTATTTCCATAATGCAATACCTAGGGACACCATATTAAGGGACCGTTCAGTTCACTTAAAATCTATGAATTGAATTTAATTGAATTATGCAAATCGAATTGAACAAAACATGATGAACTGAACAGATCCTAAGAATACACTAGCTCTCAAATCTCAACCCGCCAATTAATACCTTTACCAAGAAAACCACATTACCAACATGTACATTTAGATATAACAAAATAAGTGAAACCAACCTCACTATAATTAAATCTAAATGACTAAATCCAACTAGCTACTTGAGTTAGGCACAATTGCATGATTTTTACCTCAATAATCCATTTTTTATGGAGTATTTCGCTACATAAGTTATACTATAGTAGCTACTCCTTGAAATAGTAAAATTTCATTTACACCAACTTGAGAAATGTGTGGAAGAATGAATGACAAGTTTATATAATTTATCGTAATTGGGTGATTGACAATTTTCCCATGTGAAAATTTGATAGGAGAATTAATGTTCAATTTGATTAGAATGAGATTAATATGAATCCTCCTCTAGTATCTTCCTCACTGCAGTCTGCATACATATACTGATGATCAATCTTCCCTATGGTATCAAATGACTTGTGACATTGAATTTTAAATGGGCGAAGCTCACCTCTATATCCACTTCGAAAACCATGGGTTTCACCGCAGAACAAAACTTGAAAAAATATTAAAAAATCGGTCAAGAGTGGGAGGAATAAAACAAACTTATATAGGGATCAGGTATATATTTTCATGTGGGAATTAGTTGGAATAGTGAGACTGAGGGGTGCATTGGACCATGTTTAACATAAAGGGCATGTCTTTACAAAGTATACGAGGAAATTGGTTAGGCGTATATAATCTTTTATTAGTCATTCCGTATAGGCGCATACAACTTCTAATCGTATCTTTTACAAGTTAAAACAAAGGTGCATACAACTTCTAATCGAGTATACTAGTTAATCGTATCTTTTGCAAGTTAAAAAAAGTTACACAACAAACGAATAACATTAAGGGTTCATAAATCATTATAGCATGATCATATGCTACAATATTATTAACCATTACAACAAGAATATGCTATATAAACATGAACATAATTAAAGTTACAGAAAGCATGCATGAACACAATTGAAGTTACCATTAATTAGTACTACTAGCTATAGACTTAATTAATACTACTAAAGAAGAAATTAAAACAAGGATAAATTGTAGTCATCAATTCTTGGTTGGAAGAAACTCAATAAACTGATTAGGTGCAAATTTACTACTTCCCCCAACTGAAGCTGCAGCAGCAATATGATCCTGCTGATGAATCATCTCTTCCAAATCAATGCTCTTAATAACTGGGAAGAGTTGAAGAGTTTGACCACCTTTGATCCCACTGGTCTCAATAATTTTGAAATCATTGTTGTTGTGATTTCTGGGCAATGTTATGGTGTGATCACCTCCACTGAATGAATCTGCATTCTCTTGCTCACTGGACCTGTTCTGTGCAGTAAATGTTTGTACAGTACTGTTGGTTTTGGGATGGATGCAAGAAGATAGCTCCAATTTCCAGCAGTTAATCTCATCTTTTGGCCCTGCAGTTTTTATGATCCGGTCCCAGCCATCCTTTTTATTACATTCTGCTCCCTGAAGAATGATGCAATTAATGAGTGAATTTTACTACCTATTGCACTTTGCCCAAGAAATTCTAAAAACTCTTCACAACACCCACACCAGAAAAAAGCAGCTTTTTAGGCTCATTCTTTTTTCATCATGCAAAAGCATTTACTTTGTCTATATAGTGTAGTATTTTCTTGACCTGCATGCTAAATAATTAGGCCATAATTTTTTTTGCCTCTGCAAGGTAGGCTTATGTTATGTCTTCTTGTAATGACAAAAGTCAGATGTTTGATATTTGTGCAATGTTACAAGATTGAAAATTGATTAGCAGTAGTACTGATTTTTTCCTTATAGGAAAATGGTGTAAATACAGACCTCTGAAAATGTGCTACTGCTGCAGCTTGAGGGTGTAGGCACCTTTTTACTAGCATGTTCAATTTCAAAGCATCTCTTGCTCAATCCTGCAAAGTCAATTCACTCTTTTATGAGAATTTTTGTGCATCTAAGAATGATTTCTTTATGGAACTCTAGTACTAGGGTTCTTGCAATATGAGTATCACAAATACTTAATTCATTTTACAGTGATCCTTTTCTTGAATGGATGTAACAAGACAACAGAGTGTAATTAATTAGTAACTTACTGAATGTGTTGACCATACTACACACATATCATGTGATTCAGTACATTGTGTTTGAATGTTTGATATTGAGTATCATATGCGAAATTGACCCTCGAATTGTATAATACCTGATGGTTTTGTTTCGGGGGTAATGTCAGCGCTGCGAATCTTTTTACCGGAAGCTAATAACTCAAGCTGACGACGTTTCTTCTGCCTCTCCCTGGCCTTATGGTTTTGGAACCAGTAGAACACATTTTTGCCTTCAATTTTACCAAATCTTCTTAGCTTTGCAGCAATCTGCTGAATTTGTTCGGCGGATGGTGTTCTTGTTCCGCGTCTGTACATTTCTTCAAGAGCCTGCAGTTGTTCCGGGGTCGGGTTCCATCTGGTGCTCACCAGTGGCATGCTGCTTATCAGTCTCTTATGATCTCCACAGTGTTCACTACTCATTCCACCTACAACACATTCAACACATCAAGTTATTGAAAGTTTGAATCTGGTCATCATTATTCATTTTTGATTCACCTACTTTTATGGTTGAATCCAATGCAAATCAATTTAGTCCTAGTTACTGCAGGGGTTTCAGAAATCTAGGTTAGGATCCTAAAACTGTAGATTACTGGCCCTAGTCCTTCTAAGTTGACTCTACTAGTGCACTAATAAAACTTGATCAGGACCTATTATAAATTTGGCAAATTGGGGCCTGTAATTTATGGCTAATTAGCATGCTTGTCAAATTCTTTAGCTAAAAGAAAAAAGAATTAAACAAGTTAAGTATTCTACTAACATCTACTACCTGGATAATACAATAGAAATAAATTTAAACTTCATGCAAGGATATTAATCAGGAAAACTTTGGTTTAAATTAAGTACAGCCTATTCCTCTCCAATTAATATATCATATCGGGTTCGAATCACCGCGAAGTTAAATGGAGAGTCCTTGGTTTACTTATTCAAAAAAGTTTGGTGTCATGTAAAATATTTTAGTGAATGTATTGACATGATAATTGATGCTAGTAAGATCTCATGTAATGGAAAAGCACCTTATTTTAGCTCCAATATTATTTATAAAAAAAAGAAAAGAAATAGAACATGGATACTACATACCTAGTAAGGGATGCTTCCATGGAAGGATGTTAGGGTTATGAGTGCAGAAACAAGGAGAATGCTGCAAACCGGAGGAGAACAAGCTACTCTTTGCACTGGTAGCGGTGCATAGTGGCCTCGGTACGAGCGGGCGGAGCTTCCGGCCGTAAATGGGATCGTGGAAGAGGCTGAAATGATCTCTGGTCTGGCCATGATCCATGTTGTTGCACTCCATTGGCGTCCACATACTAGTAGTCTCTTTGTGTGCAGAGAAATACATAACTTTTTTAATATAAGTTTTGAAAAGAAACAAAGAAGAAGTAGCTAGATTAAATGGAGAGAAGCAAAAAGTGAGTGGTGATTTTAGTAGACAAAAGGGGGGTTTTGAAGTGAGAGATTTATAAGGAGAGAAAATGACATAACATGGATACAAAGGAGAGATTGCAGAGATATATATTGAGAGTTGAGACAATAACAAGGGGGGATTGTTTGTTTGATTTTACGATATCTTCTTTTTGTATATATAATAATATAACACAAGCAGCAGGGACAAGAAGAAGGAAGAGAGCAATGCAAAGACAGTAAGTAGATGGGGGATCGGTTGACTATATATATATTCTCTGTTGTTGGCCAAACGAATTTAATTCAATCTATCAATGTTTCTTCTCTCTCACATCCCCAGTACTGGGCACTGCCCTTTTATTTATGATTTCCTTCGTGTCTTTCTATACTTTGAAATTAATACCAGTCGGTCACTTTAAGGGCCATGTGTGATTGTATAGGCCGGGTAAGGGTAAACTACTACTCGCCTACTCGGTCCGTCATGTTTTATTTTGAATCGATTTTGGATCCGGATGTGATTCAAAGTATTCGATAAGGTAAATACATGATACATAAGCATGAATTTATAGAAATATGGTAAATCGTATCATTCAGATTAATATGAAATACTTAATTCACTCGATAAGGAGACCAATTGAATTGATCGGAAGCCCTATTTTAAGGTCGATGCTTATTGATTAAAATATAATTTGATTTGTTTAATATTTTGTAAGATCGCTTTCACTCATATTATAGTGCATCCTCCTGTGTATATTTATAAGTTGCTCGTTACTCATTAGATTTGGTTCGTGATACAAAATCGGTAACTATTGATTAGGCAAGTAATGCAGTTTTTCTATTCATTTTTATCTTGAACTTCATGTCAGCTCTACTCGTGTCAGCTCTATTCGAGTTCATTTGTTCAAACTAGTCAAGCACTAGCTCAAGCTCATTCCTTCAGACTTGTCAAACTACATGATTTGAAAAGTTTTTACTTTCGGCCGTAGGTGAGTTTCAATTTCTTGGGAGAAAAATTTGTGATCAAATTTATACCATCATGCCTAGATCATGTCGCACTTGGTTCACGTGGTTTCCAGATTATTAATTTGAGCTTGTAGAGTTGACCTAGTAAACACCTGATTTGTAGCGGTTACTAGATAGCCTATGTTATTCAAATTAAGAAAATTAGAAATCTCTTGTGAACTTCCAAAAAATGTAACTTGTAGATTCTCATACTATATTACAGTGACAGGTATACTAGTGGATTAGTTTCATCACTTCATGCAATTTTTGTAAAATGATACTCCCTCCGTCCTACAAAACTTTATCTACTTTCCAATTTTAAGTGTTCCACAAAACATCATCTATTACCAAAAAAGTAACTCACTTTACTTAGTTTATTAAACTGTGGATCAGTTCTGGTGGTAAAAGTTTAGTGTAAGGGAGGGAATATTAAAAGGAAGTTGAAAGAGAGGGTATTATATTGTGGGTTGGAAATGGGGAGTATGTTGAAAGGCACATGTTAGGAAATGGACAAAGGACAAAAGGTACAAGATGAATTGAATGGGGCAGCACAAGTGAAAAAGGAAGAGGATCCATCAGACCAAAATCATCGATGATCGGAGAAGAATGAAGATGGAAGATAGGCGTGAAATTGTTGAACCCGATTTTGGGAGATGCAAACTAAAAGCGACTTGACAATGATGAGCTTATCATCATCCCAAAACAACTTACTCTGTCTTTTCAATGTCCCTCCTTTCTTTCTTTCTTACTTACTTACAATCACACTATTTTCCCATATACTGCTACTAGTACACTACATACATACATGTACACTTAGGTAATTAATATTGTTACAGACTTACAGCAGTGCTAATAAATCACCCTGCCTGCCCTTCGTGTTGTTACTACTTACTATGTTGTGTCATTATGTGTTATCAACTTTTCACTACTTACATTGTTCCCACAGTAACAGGCAAGCACACTACGGCCCCCCTGCCTGCAGCCCCCTTCACTCACCTCTTGTGCCTTTCATTTTTCTTCTCATTCCCATTTGCTTTCTGCTCATATACTCTCTCATACACTTACACAGATTAATTGCCATGCATACACTTACCTTTATCTCAAAATTTGTCATCTTGCCTATAACTATCCGAATATTGGTGTAACAATCCGACCACTAATGGAACCAGATTCGATATATCTGGTCGATGCAGTTACGCATGACATAGGTCACATACCGACTCGTGTGTTGTTACTAAGATATTGTTTGCTTGAGAGATTACTCAAAAGAATATACTATATCATTGAGAAAACATTTACCAAACTTATTCTATAGAGCAAGAAGATGAACTGGGATGTGGTTAAGTTCGGTAATGGAATTCTGAAACTGCGAAGAAATAAAACTTACTAGTCTGAATCAGAATTTGACTTTGGCTTCTGCTAGCTACGTACAGACTTACATTCAAGACTCATTTATGGGCTACTTTTATTTAACTTACACTACTTTTTATCCCAGTCTACCTAGTAAATCTGCTGTACAATTTAATTCCCATGTATACAAAGCAGATTTTTCTACAAAGTACAAAAACATTTCAGGCATTTTTTCACAGCAACGGTCTAGATTCCTTAGAATGAAATTCGGTGATGCAAAAATACTAGTATACCATTAATTCGCAATAATACAACTTGCAGAAATTAACAGTGAAATATACAATTTTGCGAAGGCGAATATCACCCGATATCTGTTTATTAAACTCGTTTGTACCTGTAGAGAAACCCTCTCAGAATTAATTTGCACTCGTGCAACCATATGCATTGCATGGAAATAACTACAATGTCTGTACTGAGTGATTTCTCAACGACTAACCATATACATAAATTTTGAGCTTCAAATATTAATGTTGTTACTAGTTAGAAATATACTGATCATATGAGTTTCAACTACACGAGTTTTAAAAGTTTATGTTTACATTCATAGTCATTAATCATAATTGAACGAACAATAAATAGGTGCAGCAGCAGTACTATTATTCTGGAGTCATCTGCATTTTGCGCATGAAAATTCATGGTTTTCTTCAAATATATTAAATTTATCATTCGGCTAGTTAGCATAGTATAGTATGTCACAGTTTCACGCGTTATGACATATTTATTAACCAAACTTTTAATTCTCCCTACATTGTTGTAGCCACTAAAATTTATGTATAACCTATCTTTCAACTGTCTAAATCTTAATATAGTATTCAAGACAGATCCATGTACTTGCACAACACACACATTTGCACTGTTTTTTAACAAAATATCTTTTTATTCAACTTAATTCAATTACATTCAGTTTGAATTTTTTGTTGTAATTTATACTTCAATTCAGTTCAGATTTTCAATTGTAATTTATACATCAGAATTAAACGTATTTAATGTGCAAATGATAATATAACAAATTTGAACTGGACTAAATTGACCCGCATTTAACTAACTAACGTGAAATGAAAAGTGTCTTAGAAAAATAGGAGTGATCGATGACTTTTCAAACTGCAACATCTTTTATTTCTACAAAGTGCATTTCTTTTTGTAATTATTGATTCAGCAGAATAATAGAGTTACGTACTAGAACTTCGAAATCAAGAATCCAGAAATCATCACTTTAGATGAATGAATCTCTAAGACATAAAACATGAACGAGCGAGAGAAATCTGAACATCCATATACGAATATCTATCTAGTGCAATAAATAACATATACACAGTTAAAATTGGCAGCATTTACTACTACAAAGTTGGATTTTTGTAATACAGAAAATGAATCTACTATAGTGAATTGTGTGCGCAAATCTCATCGTTTGAATGTAGAAACAATGATCCCACATGGCGTTCCAACGCTCATTGTAACACCAATGTGGCAAGAATTGGTAATTTCGGGGGAAATTACAGGTCATTTCGGCAAATTTTGAGGATGGATGATCCTTTTCCTTACTCCAAGAGCTTGTTGCAAGTTGCAACTCCAACAGCAGCAGCAAGATGCCAACCAGCATGGAGATACGGAGTGTTGGGAAAAATGTCATCTGCTATGAAAAGAGCACCACCTAGCAGTGATGACATTTTATGCACATTGTGTGCCATTCTGAGTTCTGGCCCTTGCAATGCTCTCTTTGCAAATTCAACCTGAATTCATAGTATTTGAAAATTCTTGTTAGAGAACTTGCTCAACAAGATCAGA
>JAYMSL010004971.1:0-10565 GCA_036897195.1 Plantago coronopus
ATTAGAAAGTACCTGTATGTGGAGGAGGAAACTTCACAAAATTCAGCAGCCTTTTTTGTAATACCCAATCAGAATCTACGAAGTGTCCAGCCATGCAAATATATGAACATTTTTTAGCATCCGACTTCCATACATCAGTTGTCAAAGAAATTTTGCTGACGGACTTCAACAGGCTCTTCAATTTTTTCTTCTCCAGCTCGTAGACAGTAATGCAGTCCTGTTTAGTTGTAGTTCGAGAAACACTTTCAAACATCGGGTTATTTATTTTCTGCTGAAAATTGTAACCCTTTTGTTCAACAACACAAAATGGCATTTCATTCATAAGAATCCAATGAGCTATTGCTTCCCTTTGCTTGGCATGATCATACTTCCCAGACGTCACCATAGGCAATTCGACTTTGGATTTTGCGGGCTTGAAATTCAGCATTTTTTTATTCTTAAGAAACAACTTCCTTTTCAAACAAATATCTCTGTGCCGGCTATAAGAGGTAGTTGAACCTGACCTTTGCATCTTCATTTTAGATTTGCAGTGTATACACTGAGCCCATTTCACACCTGAAGAATCTGTAACTACCTCAAAGTCATCCCACACTGTAGAAGTTTTCTTTCTTTTTTTCGTCTGAAATGCAGTATCATCATCACCTTCAACATTCTCTTCTCCATCAGTTTCTTTCCCATCACCTTCGTTTCTAGTTTCATTGTCACCGTTTCTACTAGTTTCATTGTCACCCTCCAGATTTATCACACCTTCATTAGTTCCCTCATTTACATTTGTATCACCCTCCAAATTTATCACACCTTCAGTTCTGTCATCAACCATATCAACCATATGCCTGTCTTCATCTCGAATCAATGAGGTAATGGGGTCTCCAATCAATGATTCAATATCATCATCCATATTACCCAATTTTCCTACATAATTAGAACAATAATACCATTAATATAAGGAAAAAATACAAACTGAAGAACAAGAATCTTAAATGACACAATTGGTTCTGTAGACTGTAAATACTAAAAATCATAAGAACATAAACAAACATGGTTCTGTAAACACATTAGAGATGAAGCAAAAACTAGTGACATAAACTAGTCATATAAACTAGTGCAAAAAGAGTAAATACATAAACTAGTGTCATCCATGGTGTTCTGTAACAACTAACAAGTAACAAAAACTAACAACTAACAAGATTACAAGAAGACGAGTAAACAATGGGAAAAAAAAGACTGGATTGTAACAAAACACAATACTACGAAAGAGCTCAAGAACCGTGCTCCCTCCAGAAGGAAATAGAATGATGTGAATACAAAGAAAGAACTAAAAAACAGATATACACATAAGTAAAAAAGAATCGAAGTAGGTTACACCTACTACTTTTTGTGCAGAAGTGAAGAAAGAAGACGAGCAGCCGCTGCTCTGCGCGAGAGAAAGAAACATCTTACCTTACCCGGATCGGCGACGAGAGGCGGGGAGGAGGTGGATCGGAGACGAGAGGCGGGGAGGAGGCGGATAGGAGAGGCGGAGGAAGAGAAATCTCAGATCTGAATTTGTTTTAGAAAGTGAAGGAGGAAGAGGATGGATTAGGTTAAAGGATTGATTGTTGTATATTTACTTTTCTATCCTTTACATATAAAATTATACAATTATTATTAAAAATAAAAAAATAATAAAAATATGTATATATATAATCGAGTAGCTCGTCGAGCTTTCGAGCCGAGTACTTACTTATTCGAGCTCGGCTCGATAACCTTAACGAGCTATAATAAAAGCTCGAAATCGAGTTCGAGCTCGAACGAGCCGAGCTTTTATCGAGCCGAGCTCGAGTACTCGCTAAAAGCTCGGTTCGTTTGCAGGCCTAATAGTAACCAAACGAATAATTTGATGTCAAGCAGAGTTAATGTCCAGTTCTAATTACGGGAGGTGGTGCATAATACAAATCAAATCCACAGCTGAGTAATATGGATCAAAAGGATTGAGATTCCGTCATGAATCCATTATGGACCATCCTATATGTATTTTCAGGGGCCTTATTGTTAATTTAGCTAAGTTTTGGATTCAATAGAAAACCATGTTTTATATTACTAGTCTTTTCAAGGGCATTTTTGTTAATTTAGCTATGTCTTGGAGTTTGGTGTGGTATCCATTTCATGAGTTAGCGAGAAATTTCTAGAGGGACCTTCTAGAGCCGGTCCCTCGAAGTGTACATTAATCAACTAGTACTATTATTATCAATGTTTGTTTGGCCTACACATGGTACATCATTATCTATATGTATTTACTTTCTTGTGAATTGATTCGTTCAAATATTTCTACTCTTATTCAACAAGATTGTCTGCTAGTTTTAAATTAAAAAAAAACTTACTATTGGATTTCACTTTATGCCATACATCCTTTTGTACAATTAGACGTATCTACATGAGAATTATAAGTCATGAAACAAACATGATGGTTTACGATTCTACAACATGATTTTCTTCACTAAAATAGAAGTAATTCTGAATTAAACAGTTTATAAACCCTCTTAGTTTGGTTAAAACCACTTATATTCTTATAAGAATATATCTTTTTCTCTTAACAACATCAATATATATAATTTGATTTATATAACAAACGATTTACAACCGCAATTGACTTATCTTTTCAATTATATATGCACCATTTTGGTTTAATAGGTTCCTCCGTGTATACCTAAAATTTAACTTAGAATCTAGACTTTGATATTAGATTCTCAATGTGCCATAAAAGGTATGGAGATTCCTCAAAAGTACTGGTCTACAATAGTACAAAATAAATTTAAAAGAAAATAAATGAATGAAATAAAATAAAAGACAATAGGAAAAAGAATCTTGGACAAGGAATAGTGGGGTGAGGAGAAACGTGGGGTTTGTCTGGTAAGGGTTAGAAATTGGGATTTAGTTTCGCCGCATATACAACGGCAGTAGTGCATTTCTTATCTTTCCCACTACTACTAGTATTCTTGAATAATGGTGTAGGACCATCATGTAAGATTCTATGATTGAAAGTTGATAATATAAACGTTAGTAAATCAGTCCTAATATACGTTCGATGACTTAGTAAACATGTTATTTGAATGCATAGCTAAATTTAGCTGAATTGATTATGTTAAAACGACTTATACAAGAAACTGAGGTTACTCGAAGCTTCACTCAGTCGATCCATTGTTATCTCCATAAACTAGTACGACTCCAATAAACTACTAACTTCATGAGGATGATGTTTTAGCCGTAGTTGAACACCATTTTTTTTCATTTTGTTAGCGTCTCAACCTTAAGCAATTCTTTTACTCCATTAAACCAAACGCAAGCTAATAAATACGATCTTCTACTACTCGCCTTTATTTTTGCCATTTTTGCCACCATGTGTTCAAATGTCACGCCACCATCATTTGGTTCTTGTTTTATCACTATTTCATTGTACCCTATCAACTCTCGGTTTGCCACGGGAATTTGCCACATGCCTCCCATTACATTACATTTTTTCCAACTTTCAACTTCTTCTCCCCTTTATTCTCCTCCCAACCATCATCCCTTCCACTTTCACATGACCACACTCACTACTCTTGAATTCAAATCAACATCCAAGTGCTTCTAACTTTACATGACTTCACTCAATATTAAAATGAGTCCATAGTATGTTTGCAACTCTATATTTTCTTTTCTTTTTTGGGGGAACTTCACTCAATATTAAAATGAGTCCATAGTATGTTTGCAACTCTATATTTTCTTTTCTTTTTTTGGGAAATGTATATATGCAATTAATATGTAATTTTGATTTAATTCTTATGAAAACGGAGATACAATACCAACATCACAAAGTTATCTAAAAAAGTTTATATCTTTCTCTAAAAACAATTTACGTACAATTACAAACATTATCATTAGAAATTCAAACATGTTATTATAATCACAAGTCTTGTGTTTAACTTTTAAAGGTTAGACACATCATATGTTATAAGTCAAGATAACTACATGTTAATATCAACATAGACGTTTGAAAATAAAAGTTTAACACAAAATTGTTCTCCGTACACAAAGTCGTGTTAAACCATCTATAGTTACACATACTCTATATTACGACGTGAAACAATGTTCATGTCAACAAAATGTGTCAAAATACAATATCGAATATGTTTAATGAACAGTGTAACACAAGACTTGTTCGACTTCCTGACAGTAGCAACAATGATGCCCAAGTTGAAGAATGAAAAGGTACAAGTAATCCGTGAAAATATTCACTACTACGTGTCGACCAAAAGTTGGTGGACATGACTTGAGAGTATCATTTATCTACAAGCACGCTTTTGGCACGTTACTGATTCTTGCATGTAAATGGCTGATTCTTTTCATCATTACTAATTTAAGTGGAATTTTATTTTTAAGAAGTAATAATCTTCATATCTTCATTTATGCTCCAATCAAATTCAAAGCCACTCATACACGTTGACAATCAAATTAGTGTTTACTTAAACCAGTAATCACATATGCTTTTCAAAAAGGGATTCTTACCTGCTTTTACCAAAAAAAAAAAAAAAAGAGTAGCTATGTAATTCTACTTTTCACATTATACTCTTTTGTAGTGGGCATCTTTACTTTAGTTCACTTGTCTTGGCTAGGCTGCAGCAAGTTTTCTGAACTTTTTCAAAGTAAAGGGTTAGGAAGCTTCTTAAACATTTTGACAAAGAGATTCTGAAACCAGCTTTGTAATGAAGAATCCTGCTTTTCGAGAGGTTATCGATTCGAGGTTCTAAGAGAACTAGAGTCGATGAAGATATGTGGGTGTTAATCTTTTGGATGACACGTGAAGCCTGCATCCGATGAGGATGTGCAATAGGTAAACCTACCGGGCTCACACCTAGGAAGGCGTGGAATCAACTCCGAATTAGGTAGGATCTGAACTGGGACCAAGATGATGATGTTGAAGGCCAAGTAGCTAAGTCTACGCTTCAAACTAGAACCTTGTGAAGAATAAGCCAGTTCTACGCTATGAGCAGGTAACTGCAAATCAGCGAACAGAAAATATGATGGCAAAAGAGCGAGACGTGATATATTGATATTTGACCTCATGCCGGAACAACAACAAGATGACATATGGTTCTATTGAATAACTCTTACACCTTGTAAGAACCGATATGTCGTTCAAAGTAGGTGGACAAGTTTTAAGAGTATCGGAGTGAGGCAAGAACTACAGTCTACAACAGAACTCTAATATGATCAGTCAGCTAGCTCATCAACAAAAACCTTGTGTGGTGGAATGGCAATCACAAACATGTTTCTAGAGCTCCTCTTTTGGGCCAAGCTTGTAATATCGATTTTCTTGGGATGCTAAGTTTCAGACTAAAAATCCACATCACACAATCTACCTGTAACGAAAGATACAAAGAAATTACTAAAAAAAAAAAAAAAAAGACACAAGGAAAACTAAGCGTAAAACAGAGGACATCTGTAGATACACCGGCCCTGTAAAGTTAGCAGGATACTAGGATCATTTGTACAATGAACATGGACAAATGGTTTGGGAATGGAATCTGAAGTTCAGAAAAGAAAAGGATTGGATAACACACGCTACGTTACAAAATCCTTGGTAGGCCATACTTATCCCTCTACTTTCCCACTACCTACGTGTTAAAGTTGCCGATAGTCAGCTTAACAATTATGTTTACAGAACCTTATAATTTTCTTATCACAGAGAGAGACACGCAGCAAAGGGAGTCAGCTAAGGCACAGAACTACAGCTAACTTCAATTTAGTTTCATCTTAAAAGTCTACTAAGTACTAATTTAGCATATATATTCATAAGATAAAATCAGACTACTACTATGTTGATATTTGATACTTCTAGACCCCAGATGGCAAGAGACATCAGGCTTTATGCTCTTGCACACTAAGTGATGGAAGTAAACTTACTAGGGAGAAGCCAATAGGTTGATAAAAAAAAGGTACAGGCATGAAGTAAGTGTGTGTAATAGTGGAAATACTGCACTAATTCCTCGATCAATACCAAGGTATGCATAGGTAGCAGAGCAGATAACTCGTACCTTGCCAGTAGTGACATTATGAGTTATGACACTGTTTCATCTTTAGGACTGTCTACTGTCAAACCGCTCACGTTTCCTTCTGATGTTCTTTGAGGCTTCCTGTACCACTGAAACATGAACCATAGTGTTCTCACTATTGCTCCATTTGCAAAGTACGGAATGAAGATTCGCCCCCAATAAGGGTAATAAGGGCCAGGAAGCTTGAGCAGTGCGAAGAATGCCAGAACCATAATAAGATGCCAGGGTACTTCAGCTTTCTACAACCAAAAGATAGAATAGAAACCAGTATCAGTTCATGGATCTTCTGAGAGTTCATTACTTCATTTTCTTATGTAAGTAATCCAATAGCGCAGAAAAGTACAACAAAAAGATAAGAAACAATAACACGTTGATCAGATACAAAGTAGTTTATTCACTCAAATACACAACTACCCACCATAACACTGCATTTTCACGTATATATTTCTTCAATACCCAGGCTTCATTACTTTTACTCGGACTCCTTTTTTAATACCATGCTTGATTCATTGAAAAAAAATACCCAGGCTTCATTGTTCATTCTATTCGGATAATGCCCGAAAGCATGATTTTCACTCTAACATAAAGAACGATAAATTATGCTATAAGTATGCTTCATTGAAGGATTGTCCTGGTTGCAACCTAAATACTCAAAACAAGCATAACGGATTATCAAATACCAAGAATGAGCCTCATATAGTTCTAATCAAACTCTAAGCAAATTTAACATTTGTAAATGATAAGGGAAACAGAAGCACCTTAAGATAAGGAGATGATTTCAAAGCAGCATTTCGTAACACCTCAGCCACTGCGACACCAATCAGAAACGGAATAGGAACTAGAAACAGCTTCCTCTCATGTGCACAGTATGATATCTCACTAACCGAGGTGATGGCAAATAAAGGTAGAGCTAAGCATTTGGTAACTGCTAAGACAAGGTCAAGAATGAGATGATTGAAAGTGTCTAATGTTCTGTCCCATGGGAAGCTTTTGACTGGCTCGGGTGAACTGTCCCAAATACTTCTTGCCTTGTCCATGATATAACCCACACTTAGCTTCTTTGAATCATCTGACTGACCAGCAGCCATGTCCATACTGCAGAAAGTTCTCACCGTAGTTTGACATAAACGATTTGGTTTAAAGCTCACTTGGAAGCTCCGGTTTCTACAATTTAGTTGCAGATTCTGCAGAAGATGGTAAACATTGTCATCTACGACTATTGTGAAACAAGAGCAAGCATCATTTCGAACAGGCCTCAAATGTTAAATACTTCTTCTAAACAATCCATACCCTTGAATTTTGCATATGCACATTTTATTCTACTGCCTAAACAACATACGAACCGAAACACTAGGAAAAACTCGAAAGGTAAAAAGCTAATGCACAATTCGTATTACATTTACAGCAATTTCATAATCGATAAGCTCATTTGGAAGCTCCGGTTACTACAATTTAGTTGCAGATTCTGCAGAAAATACTAAACATTGTAATCTGATTCATAACATTCAAGCAGCATCACTAGAAAAATAACTCGAAAGCTAAAAAGCTATTGCACAATTCGTATTACATTCGCAATAAATTTCATAATCGCTAAGCTCATTTAGTAGCTCCGATTACTACAATTTAGTTTCAGATTCTGCAGAAGATGCTAAACATTGTCATCCGACTCATACAAGCAGAATCACTAGGAAAAACTCGAAAGGTAAAAATCTAATCCACAATTCGTATACATTTACATAATTTCGTAATCGATAAGCTCATTTGGTAGCTCCAGTTACTACAATTTAGTTGCAGATGCTGCAGAAGATGCTAAACACTGTCATCTGACTCATAACAGTCAAGCAGAATCACTAGTAAAAACTCGAAAGCTGAAAGCTAATGCACAATTTGTATCACAGAAATTATGATTCCTATGAGCTATGCAAGCTAATAACCAAACAAATATCCTTGAATTCACCAAATTTCCGAACCAATTAACATATAAACAAAATCCACCTCAAAATATTAGCCGGAAAAAAACATTAAAACGAATGAATCGTCTGTTGAAATTTCTCAATTAGACGTAAAATTGTATAGAAAAGCTACCTGGTGAGCGAAAACAGCAGAGGAACAGAGCTTGAGAGCCATTTCAGCTCAAATTCGTCTTCGCTTCAATGGTGATTAGGTTTTCTCTTCCCTTAATTACATAGGATATTGTTGAATATAGTTTTTTTTTTCTTTTCCAAGTTTCATTACTAATTATAGTTATTACACCTAGGGTGCTCATGACTTGAATTATTACACAAAAGTCCTATTTACATGGAGTAAGAATCCGAGTGGTAATCCAAGACGTTCCGGGTCCAAAAGGTCACTAATTCGATCCTTAAATAGAGCTAACTAAAGTTACAGTCAACTTAACTAAACTTAATTGAATAGAACTGAATTTAATTTGAAAAATATGGAGCATTAATCCTTTATAATAAGTGATAGGTTGCTAACAATTGTTGGAGACCTATCCGCTTAGGTCTCTTCTTTAGTTCAACTTTCATACGTTTCCCCCTCATTTCAAATTCTTTTTCCCGCAATTTTGTAGCTTATCCAAAAAAAAAAAAAAGTCTGATTTCAGTAAAATAATATCTTCGTTAATATGTGCGACTTGACACTAAAAATGAATATGTTTCAACAATTTTTTATTTCTAATAAATAGTCGAAATTACACACTTTTATCATACAAAAATATAAAATAAAAATAATATAAAATCTATAAAAAAAAGTGTCAAAATAATGTGAATATGCTTTATGTGTATAACACGTAACGCGATTCTTTTAATACATAATTAATAATTAATGATTAGAACTCTATAATTCACTTCTTAGAAAGTAAGTTGAAGTATATTTTGAAGTCTATTTATTGCTAAGAGAATATCTTGCTAATAAAATATTTATTTTGATGATTTTAATATTTAAATACTATATATTGAATATCTTACTAAAGAATACTATATGATATTTAATAATAAATAGATGTGGTAGATATGTAATATTGAATATCTTTATATATTAACTTTGACATATACGAGAAAAGTAACATTTTAAAAAATGGGTCTATAACTATAAACATTACTAGCTCAAAAACATACTGAAAATTTGCTAGCAAGTGAAGAGAAAACGATGAAGAACAAAGTAGTAGATTATGTTGTTATTTTCATGGTGATGTTGATGATCATTTGTACATCAAGGGCAACATCAAATGGCTCATATGAAACTAATAGAATGAGTGCACGTTGCTTTGTTTGTAAATTTTGGTGCCTTTTCAAACAGGCTACATGTTTATCCTGTCCAGGAGAGTGTCAGCCGATTTCGATTTCGCTTGCGGAGGTGTTGGATGTAATCGGAGAAAAGGGCTCCTTCTATGGTAGGGGCAAGACCATTGGTCGCGACTCGCAAGAAGAGGGATGGAAATGAAAGGATAGTTAGTACATGACTGATACGAGTGATGCAGTACTCATGAAGTCATCTAATAAAAAATGATTTGTTGTTTCTCTGGTTACTGAATAACAAAATTGTAAAGTCGAGTATCAACAAATCTATACAATATTAATTATTATTAAAAAATTAATGAAACTTTTACAAGACATATAACCATGCAGTTGTTAGGCTCTGTTCTTTTCAACTTAAGTTCAGATCCATTCAATTCAGTTCAGTTCTATTTAAATTTGGTTAATTCAAATTTGTACTTCACTTCAGATCCGTTAAGTTCAGTTCAGTTCAGTTCCGGAATTCCCAGCTAAAAAGAACAGAACCTTACCTAGGGATAGTCAAGTTTAGTCAAGCAGGATCACTAGGAAAACTCGATAGGTGCTAATGTACAATTCGTATTACATTTACAACAATTTCATAATCGATAAGTTCATTTGGAAGCTCCGGTTACTACAATTGAGTTTCATATTCTGCAGAAGATGCTAAACAGTGTCATCTGAGTCATAACAGTCAAGCAGAATCACTAGGAAAAACTCGAAAGCTAAAAAATAATGCACAATTTGAGTATTGTTAGACAATGTAAATCTAAGTTAAATATAGACTGATTTATGTTGTTGATTAAACCAATTTAGATTCATTGATTATATATATATTGAGATAATACACATGTATGTCCCAAGTATGTCTATAACTATAGATGTTAACTTTGGAACATAAACCGGTTTATATATTTAACTTAATCCTAGACAATCTAATATAAGACAATGACTCAGTTTAATTCGTCTGAAAATATCTGAACTAAACTTTTTTGAAGTATAAATTTCAATTATGCAAACCTAATATGTACTATATTTAAGATGAAAACCAACAAATCTCGATGTCATTGTGCGTTTACTTGACTTGCTTGAGGACAAGCAAGGGTTCGGTTTGGGGGATTTGATGACAATATATTTAGCACTTTTTATTGTCCTTTTTCGCTAACCATAACGCGGGTTTGTCCCCACTTTAGTCTTGTTTTGTGTTGTTTTTGCATAT
>JAYMSL010004972.1:0-10564 GCA_036897195.1 Plantago coronopus
GGGTTAGACCTAGAACTAGAAGACAATTTTTTTTGGCTTTGTGGGGTCGCACCTGAGACCTGTTGGAATTTAACCTTCATGAAACAACTAGGTGACACGGTAAAGCTGCAGCGGAATTACGACTTACCAGTATACTCTGCCAATGCAGAAAGGGCAACAGAGCTCGTTTTTAATCCCTCCTGGTTGCAGATATATTTCAGCCTGCCAATTTCAAAGTATCATCTTTCTGCTTATCTAGCAAAGAAGTTGATTTAGTAAAATAATTTGTGCACGCACGAACTAGGGGGTGGGGGTTGTGGTGAAGAGAAGCATCACTTGTACCAGAAAAAACAAGAGAAATCGATGAAGGAGCGATATGTCGAGCATAAAACATGAAGGAGCAAATTTGGGAGATTTATATGTATACCCTGAAGATAGCTAAGAGAGAAGGAGATGGGAGAAAAAGAAAACTAAAAATGGAAAAGAAAACAGGAAGAGAAAGTAGCATTTTTTTTGTCAGAGTCCATCTCTGAGTGGAGTTCTTCTAATCGTCTTTCTTTGTTCTCTAGTCTTTTGTTTCCATGTCAATTGATCATTCTTTGTCAAATACATAAGACACTTGCCTCTCACAAATGCGAAAGGAAGGCCCTCCCAGGATCTATGAAGAGATCATTGATGCACAATATAAACTGAAGCAAATCGACATCAGCTTCAAGGGACATTTCAATTGCAGAAGCAATACCCAATTTCTTTTTGGGACAAGATAGTAAGTTTTATTCCAAGGTAAGCATTGAAAGTACATCGGAAAAATGCCAAAAGTAGCAGAAAGACAAAATACAATTCAGCAAAATGGGTCTTTTTTGTCGTCCCAAGGTTTTGTGTGGATGGATTCCAAAATTGTTTATGGAATTGAATTTAGCATGTGTTTGAAGTCCACAAATAAACCAATAAATCAAAATGGTTTACCAGGACGGACGGAGTGAAAGTCACATAAGATTGAACATGATATGTTGCTTATAAAAACATTTGTCCACTATACTTAAGCATGAACAAATAATCAGGCTAGGATTGAAAAGTTGAAAACCGATACAGGTAAATGAGTCAATCCAGAAAAAAAAAGTAGCAAAGTACGAACTGTGTGAGGACTAAATATTTATTGAACTAGTAATAATTAAAATATCATTACCTGTTAGAAACGCGAGTCACAGTCGGTTGGATAAAAGTATGCACCCTGACATCAAAGAAGAGCTTAAGGTAAAACATACATGCTGTTTTACACACAGACACAGCATGTAGTCCACATACTTTGCATTACATGAACAAAAGATAAATTCAATAGGACTGAAAAGTAGTTTGATTAATCCGTGTTCTCTGTAGAATATAACGGCATGCGGCTTCAACTTTTTCAAAATGTTAGTACATACTACATACTACCTTTTGGTGCACAAGATAATGCTAAATCTTTAATGTATGTGTAGTGGCTTCTCCAGCATCTTATGGCAAAATAACTCCCTTTCCATTACGCTTCTCGATATATGATGGGGATTTAAGATTGAAAACAAGAAACAAAAAATGTAGGAACTTACTTGGCCACCTGACGCAATGGCCTTAAGGCTGGCGCATACAGGTCATTACAGATGCATATGATCTGCAAACTCGAAATTGTTATCCAAACATCAAACAATACATTTCGCCTTACTTTAAACCACAATTCTAACTCACAGGTCTCATCAGTGAAGAACTTCTGTGCTTTTTCTGAGACTTACGTCCAGAGCGTTCCTCATTGGCTGCATTTTCTTTTCCAGCATCAGTTTTCCTGTCAGCCGATAGCTGCATCACGGCAGTACATGATATAATATTTGCTGACTAAAAGTTTTGATACATCAGAAGTCTACCCAGAATAGAGAGATCTATAGTCAATACTAACTTTTTCTTTTAGAAATAAGAAATGGCAGTGCTATGGTCTACTTTTAGGTACACAACCAAGTGAAGCATATAGAGCAATTTTTTTTTTTTTTTTTTTTGAAATGGCAAATCTAACTACCCTGCATCTACACTGCCCCTTTACCACCTTATAACTCTTAAGTACACATTTAGAGCAATACAATAATAGGCAGGAAAATACATTTTCTCAAACAGGAAGTGGGATAGAGAGTAGTTTTGATAAAGGTCATATCTAGATCTCTCTGATCGATGATCATAAATAATACAAAATGAAAATGATTCAGAAATACTTTTTTTCTAGAGAGATTCCGGATTGCTTTCAAGGGTATATAATAACTCACCAACTTGAGAATGATTTCCACTGCACCCTTGCCATCACCTAAGGCCCCGTCTATTTCATCAATAACCTTCAGGACATTCAACAAAATGTATTTCATTTAAGTAGGTCTGGGATAGTGAGAGACTCAGTTTTTGTTAATACTATTAACATTGACACACTGAAACTAACCAAACACTTCGGCTTTGAATCCATTATAACAGAATTCATTTGAACCACATCGACAATCTTAGCTTCCACAGTTGATGCTGATCGATCATCACTTGCATTTATCTGCCAAAGGAAAAGTACCAAATGAGTGCTATGAACATCAAAAGACTATTTGGTTTAGTGATAGACATCTAAATTGTGGAAAGGCTCAGAGAAGATATTTGAGAGTGTGAGAATATCGATGTCAACTACTCCACTAGAGAGCATTTTTGAAACCTCAATGCATGTGAAAGTCAACTGAAAGGAGTCAAAGTTCAGAAACAAAATTTCAATTTCTTTTTTCTTCTATTGACAGAAATGAAAGCTAGTAAGTTTCTTGCATCTTCTGAATGATTCAGAGCTAGTATAAAAGAATACACATGAGTCACTATGTTATCTAAAAAATTCATTGCAACGTAGACTGAATTACATTAAGCCTTTACATATCAACTACTATCATCAAAAGAAAGAGTGAGGTAGACCTCCACGACACGGTAACCACAGTGCTTGGCAGCAATGTGAGCAAGGGTCGTCTTTCCAAGCCCTGGAGGGCCACACAGCAATAGAATCTGTACAGGCATCAAAGTTGACATCAGTTGCCAAGTTCAATGTTATGATATAGCACCAAAGCAAAAATATCCATGTACCTAAACACAGAGTTTACCGTATCAATTCAAAACAGGCATCACCACATTTAAATCAGAGGCTAGAAATTCTACTTAATGGATTCAGAGGTTAACAGATGAATATATTGCTCAAATCACCCTTGCCATGAAACAAATAGATCCAAAAAACAAAAAAACAAAAACAAAAACAAAAAGGAAAAAAAGGAAAAAAAGGAAAACAAAATAAGGAAGAAATTTCCAAAATACATCAGGGCAGTTTTGGAACCAAAATGAAAACTCACAAGAATAACAGCTCTTTTCAAAAGCTCTTTTCAAATATGTATAAGAAACTCAAAAAAGATAGCATCAACACAGTCATATCATTTAGGCAACCTGCTAGCACAGAAATTAAAACTTCTCATAACTAAATCCAGTGGTTTAGAGAAACTTGATACTTCCCCGTCCCGGAGAAACATTCCCGTTAGCTTTCAACAGAATATTTCATCTTTATCAGATACTTGTTCTTTTCCTTTATACGATGGTTTCTGTAGCATTAGTAATCATTACTTTTCACTTTGCATATCAACTCAAGGCCCACCTGCATAAAACCAACTAGCAACCAAAATGTTATCTGGAAACAGTGCTGTGTTGAGTCTGCATCTGGTAGCACGACGAGTACCATGCTGGTCATTTTCGGTTTCAGTTATGGTGATATTTGTTCACAGTCGCAGAAAAAAAAAACTCCAGATAGAATATGTTCAGTTATCATCCATCAGTCCTTACTGGATAGTGGGCACAAAATGTCACTTCAGTAAATTAGTAAGATACAAAATCTGCTTGACTGATCTATAAGTAACATAACACCGTGTAAAAGTTTCAGAATTTATAAAAATTTATGATAAATACTAAATGGAATGGTTATGAAAATGCAGATTTGAATATCAATTTACCTTCTGTTCTGGTGGAGCAGAGCTTTTTTGCTTCTTGTCCCATGTCTCCTGGATGCCTTGTGAAACATTTTCTTTGTCAAATTCATTATAAGTTTTGGAGGCATCTCTGCCAAATCTGGATTCTCTTTTGTTGCCGAAAAAATTCTTGACAGGATATTTAGAATGCTGGGGAGCAGAAGAATGACGCCTCAAAGAAGACAAAACATCATCTGTTGTGCTCTTGATTTCAGAGCCGAAAACATAGGAATCCCATTGTTTTAACCACATGAGAACCTGCAGTAAATAAGGGTCAAACACTTGATACATATAAAAAGTTTTTGACTTTGAGCTTCAGGAATACTTTTAGAAACTTAAAGAGTTTTCTGAAAGAGACAAGTATACAACAGAACCTCACGATTTGTATGCTCGTCACTGAGAAGCTCTGTAAATGCTTTTGGGGCATAATTGTCAACCCAAAGTTTCTCAGTAGTCACTGTTGCTTTTGGAGTAGTAATCTGTGTTGGATCTTCAACACTCGCCTGCAAAGCCTTCATAATGAATATGAAGAAAAAAAACACATTGAGAAGTAATATTACAAATATTGAAGATTACGACATTTGATCATTTCAATTATGAATTGATGAAACATGAAAGCTGTTATAAT
The DNA here is from genome assembly GCA_036897195.1 of Plantago coronopus. Taxonomy (NCBI): domain Eukaryota; kingdom Viridiplantae; phylum Streptophyta; class Magnoliopsida; order Lamiales; family Plantaginaceae; genus Plantago; species Plantago coronopus. Next base: position 4,648 of record JAYMSL010004972.1, read on the forward strand.
AAAAATAAAATAGTACTAAGAATTGAGGAATTGATTAATTTGTGTTTAATTTTATTCCAAGTACATTTGAGATGATGGGGGTTATAAATTTTGAGGGTCCAAGAATAATGGGTTTGTGAGAACGGATACAAACTAAGTAATACTGTAAAACATGTTAAGAACCAACAAGAATGAACTATGCAGTAATTGTATCTTATGAAGTTATCAAATGCATATAAAAGCGCCTACTGGGTGAAAGGGATAAGGATTGCATGAAACTGGGGGGGGGGGGGTTTATAACTCTTTTTTTTAATCGGCTGTAAAGAAGTGTCATTATCAGCATATAGTTGGAAAAAATATCTGAGGCCCAGAATTAGAAGTATTTTTGTCTTTCCCATTAATTAAGATACCCTAATTTGCATAGAGTTGGATGATGCTTACCTTTGTAAACTCATTCTGCTCCACTTGCTCCATCAGAACTCTGACAGGCTTCTCAAGGAGTCCTGATAGTATACTCTTAGTTAGCAGAAATCATATAGGAATTTGTAGCTTGTATTACAAAGATTGTTGCAATGCTACAAATTCACAACAAGCACACAACACTGCTGATGTGATAAATTCCCCCATGGAGTGCACAGAGATCAAAATCATAAGAAACTATGATTATGGAGAAATCTGAATGTCAAATGAACCAAACAGCCTGAAGCCATACGGTACTTCAAGTCCAACTCATTTCACATGAAGCATATGGCAAAATATTTGAGACAATGAACCGCGGCTCAGTTGTAAGACGCTTCCCCTCCAACCATTAGGTTGGGGGTTCGGGTCAACTTTGCCGCGTTTCAAAAACAATATGACAAAATATTTGATACGGGAATCAATCACATGACAGGTTGACATCTGAATTGCTCAAGATGCAATATTCTCATAGCATGTATGACATTTACTATATATCAAGTATAACTGATAAACCTTAGATGCAAACATAGTCTAGAGAAGAACAAGCCAACCAAAATAAATTTACCCCGCAGTCCCAACAAATTAGCCAACCCCACAAACTTGAGAAGAATTACTTCATTCAAGGAGTAACTTAGCCATTATTTCCTGCATTTGCTGAAAGAGTGAAGCAAACAAATGTTTTACACTTAACCCAGACAAGTTCTCAAGAACCTTCCGACGATTAAATTACTTCACTAACAACAACCTACTCACTCACAGTAACATCATGGGCAGGTCTAAAACATTACAGCCGAAAACCCGGAACCAAAGAGTTGACGCATAAAAGTACGGGAAAAGTCACTTAATGTTATCAATCTATCAAAAGCACCATATTAATTAGTCTAGTCATAAAAATTCAGCTTCACTTAATAGCTGGTACAGAATCAACCAACATCACAAATAACACAAAAAAAAGAAACTTAAGCAGCAAAAGACATTAATATAACAATAATCCCACCTTTACCATCTCCTCCAACGCTCAATTTCTTCCTCCCCCTCTCCTCCATCGTATCCATCTCGACTCTACAAATCTTCGCGTAAACCCTCTCCCCATCCAATCCAGTCACCGGCACACAGTCCCCATCTATCTGCGTGGCAAACCTAGACAACACCGTCTCTTCTCTCTTCTCATCCACCACCATCTCCTCCACCACGGGAGGAGGCGAATACCTCATCCATTCCTCATCATCATCCGCATTTCGAACATCAGACAACAAAATCTCATCAGCTTTATATTGTTCTACATCTATTCTTGCTTCCGCTCGTCCAGCTCCTCCCTCACCACTTTTACTTCGCTTGCCAGCAGAAACATCATCAACTACAGTGTTGCTCGTACCAACTGATGGAGAATCCGGCAATGGAAGTACAGATCGGAATCGTTTCTTCGTAGTAGAGGTAGTTGGGAGCTCGGGCTTCTGAGGGAGGGTTAGGGTGGGCTTTTGGGGTTCGGGCTCCGGCGAGGAAGGAGGTGATGGGAATTGGGTTTGTGGTTCGATTGATTCGTCGAGCGCATACGATTCCAGCAATTCCAGTTCTGCATCGTCGAAATCCATCTCCAATCAGTTGTAGAAGCTTCTGGCTGCTAGAGAGAGCAGGAGGGCTATGTTGATGGTGGACTGTGGGGGGTGTATTTGGCGGGAAATGGAAGAGGGAAATGAGAAGGTTTTAAATGACCAGATTGCCCTTCTTGGGATCACCCGCTTTTTCATGACCCGGTTTGAGGGTCCGGGGAAGCTAATCTGGGTCGACCCGCTAAGAAGAACCTTACCGACTCATATGCTAGGTTCACAAAAGGACAGAGAAAGCCTTTACTGGAAAATAGAAACTCGACCGATCCTTCTTCCCCGTTGCCGTGAAATACAGTGTATCTTTCCTTTGCCGGACATTCTTCTCCGGTCTCAGACGAGTTGCATTTCTTCTTAAGTATTCCGGGAAAAAGGATTGCTCGCTTTTGAGCCTTATTAAGGATTTTATAGCTCGATTTTAAGGAACTCCTGAAGAATTTGCTCCGTCTCGCCCAAAATCACGGAATCAGAAAAACTATAAATGAATAGGTATGTATGTGATTTCTGTTTTTCCTCAGCAACTTTGCTATAAATTGACTGATTAAAATTTCATTTGGTTTGACTTACTCACTTCAACTGAAGAACAGATGAAATGTATAACTGATGCTAACTGTATCAATAAATTCTTTATATTATGAGTTATGGCATAGAAGCTTGATTGTGTTTGTGCGTGGTAGATATACAATAATTACTATCAGGTTATCCTAGACGAGCTTCTGTGAATTTCAGTGAAGAGACCTATTCAGCTGATGGATTTTTGTGCTTTCAGATTTTGTTAACTATGTATAATCATGTTTCAAGATTCAAGACTCTGAATTTAGCCTGGAATTACTTGTGTCTTTGTGTAATATCACTGAGTACATTTGGGGCATGTATTGTTTGAGGAGCCTGATATTGAAGAAGCTCATTCTCTACCTTGTATGTTTCTTGCATTAGGATAACTGCGAAAGGAGTGGCATGCAATATCCGTGCCTTGAGATTGTCACACAGGTCTTTATGTAGCAGTTCTGGAGCCAAGCTTCCTTCACAGAGTGATCAAGTTAGTAATGTGATCATTTCACCCGATTTGGGAACTTAATTTATCATTGTGATGTGACAGAACTATGTGCTAATGATTTGATTTTATTTTATTCCATCTTTTACTTGTACCTGAATATTGCTTCGATACGTAGTCAGGTGCCTAGTCTCTGGAGTTTGAAGATTTACAGCAAATGTATTGGTTTAAGCTGAATTTGTACTTTTGAAGTTGAGAATATTAGAGCTGAGAGGGAGGATTAATAAAACTCTTCTGTTTGAAAGCTAAGTGTCGTTTGATTTGGTCAAGCACATAGGAGGCTAAGATTCTCAAATCATGTTATCTAGGGTAAGAGTGAGAAAAGCTGGCAAGGAAAGGAGATATTCTCAAGAGAATCCTATAGGTCATGCAATCTTCTTTGAAAGACATTTCTAATTTTTTGCAAGTTACTATTGAATTAGTTTTGGTGTAGCCACTGTAAACTTGGAGAACTTTCTGGTATTTCTTTTCATTTGCTTTCTTTAGTTACTGTTTCTGTCCCTATAGAAAATTTCTGAACTTGGTTTTTAAAAACATACTGAGGCCCCCCTGGAGTTAGAAAATTAGATCCTGGATTCTACTGTGTAAAGCCTCTTTAGTCTTTACATTGTATTGTCTCCTGCCCTAATAAGTAGAGCTTTTGTTTTTTCCTTACTCATGCAAGTCAAATTTGCTCAATTATGTTTGCACTTTGCATCATTAGCCATAAACTGTATGACTAGTAAAATGCCTTCTGGTCTTCCGCTCTTTATTGGCTACCCACGTTTAGCAATGCGAATCTTACACTCAATTATTCTCGGAAAATCTCTGTGAATATAAATTCGGCACTAAATTGTCATTCTTATTATGCCTAGGAACTTGCGGTAAAGCATAATCATGATAATGATGTTCCCGTGCATGATGTTGCTATTGTTGGAGGTGGTATGGTCGGATTGGCTCTTGCCTGCTCCCTTGGTAGTTCTTTCTCTGTATCTGCTTCGTAAAGTAAATGACCGACAGTATGCTCCTTTGTTAAGTTCACGTCTGTGAATTACTTTCTTCAGTCGTTTCTGACTTCGATCATAGTGTCTCAACCTTTCTCTTCATTAGAGATAACACACCTCTCATTTATATACTCTCCTTTAGCTTCAACTTTAGCAACTCCATATGCTCTCCTGTGTTCAATTGTGCTAAGCCAAAAATAGGGACTCTGATTCATTCTTTTTTGTGAACACTTTTAAATAATTTTGTGTGCATTTAAATAGAAAAGTTAACCCAACAGACACACATTCATACAGTTTTATATTGAAAAAATCGCTAATTGTTTTGTGGTTCTGTGTTGAGTATAATGACTTTCTGTATGTTATTTTTTCCTTCAAATAACCACAATATATTAATTTTTCTTCTTGTTTATGTGGCAAACTGTAGATGAATGGTTTACTGAAAATTATGCAGTGCTTTTTCACCGTTTAGTAATTTAAATTTCATATTACATACTTGCAGCAAGCAAACCATTGACAAAACAATTGAATGTTGCAATAATTGATAGCAATCCAGCTTTATTGAGAAAAGATAGCATCAAGAAGGAGGATCTCCCTGATCCAAGAGTTAGTACTGTCACACCAGCAACCATAGCTCTTTTTAAAGGTTATACCTCTTGCACAATTCATAAGTTGACAATTTAGTAATTTGACATAACTTATTTATGTTTTGAAGCTTTAGGTATGATCATACCACTAGTTCCATTTTACTTTTATTACCATCTCTACAATTGCATAGCTCCGCATAACTGTGCAAGTCAATGGTTCTATAATTTTGTGTTTTGTGAAGTATAGTTGTTTTTCCTTTCAGATGTGGGTGCCTGGCAATATGTTGAACAGCACCGGCATGCATACTTTGATAAAATGCAGGTATTTGTACTGATGACCTTGTAGGTTTTAGCAATAATCTTCTACAATACTGAAACTCTGATCCATGTATTAGCGCACATCTCTGTTTTATTTTTATATTACTGCCACGGGATTATAGTGGGGTTGCTGTGTGGATGAGCGTTTCTCAGTCCTAGGCTCCTAGCATAGTTATGTCTGGTCTCGCTTCTTTATTGAGCAACTCCTCGGTTCAGATTTGTATTAAAATTACATCATATTCTCATTCTTGTTTGATAATTTCAAAGCAGGTTTCCTTCTCGATTAGGTTCTTTATAAATACCCTTGGTTAAAATACTGTATGCTGGATATTTCTCGCTGTGCTTGCTCAGAAACATGTCTGAACATGATTTGGGAGAATATGATAAACGACATTATTTGTAATTAGTAACTATGTAAGTTTTGTCACTATATTGTAGCTACGTAAGTTCTGTGACTGTATAAAGAAAAATAATGATCAGACAATCTATATTAGTAAGACAAGGAGGCATTTTGTTGGAGCTAGCTCATAAAATGCAAATTCTTGTTACTAGAAAATAACATGAGAGGCATAACTTTAGGGGTATCTGGTAACATATCACTGCTAATATGGCCTCTCATCTTCCAAACATTATATTTTTCTGGTTTATCATGTCCTTGGAAATTGAAATGCTGTTAGTAACTGTTTGCCAGAGCATAGGTAGTGTCTTCTGATACTTACAATTATAGTTACTATCATACTCATGAAGGTTTGGGATTACACGGGTCTTGGATATACAAGGTACAATGCAAGAGACATAAAGAAAGAAGTGCTAGGGTAAGAAATTTGCTGAAGTGTAGCTCATATAATTGTACCACTTATTCAGAGCAGCTAATTTTTATTTGAGCTTCTGAATCAGGTGTGTGGTGGAGAACAAAGTTCTTCAAAGATCTCTGCT
>JAYMSL010004973.1:0-10564 GCA_036897195.1 Plantago coronopus
TATTCTGTACATTTTGCACAATTTATAACACAGTTGCGCCCCAAATGTACACATTTCCAACCAAAATCTGTACATTTGTGGTCAACCTCATGTTTGTCAATATTTTGCCTCTTTTTGAAAGCATGTCTCCCACAAGGTACCGGCTTGTAATTTGCCCTTAAAAATGCCAGCAGTAATACACTACCTTGGCAGCCCAAGTGATACTGGGCCGCGAAAAGTCGTACTCGCCCATACCAACTCACACTTTGTGTTGGGCCAATTTTGGCAAAATGCACCCGTAACCGAAACCCAAACAAGCACACATGACACAACATAGTACTCCAATCCAATATATTACAATTTCTTTTTTGACTGAAAGAAAGAAACACACATTACTACAATTTCCGTTCTTACAGAAAAATGGTAAATGAAATCTAACTCATAAAAAAGCAAAACGTAATTCTCATTCCAAACCAAAATCTCAGACGAGCCACGCGGAGGAGATGAAGAAAACCGGCGGCGGAGGCGGAGCAGCCGGTGATAAGAAGAGAGGCCGACGTTCCAACGACGCCTCAACCGAGGTGCCTCCTAGGGTTAGTCTTTTCCCCAATTCCAATTTTACACTCTCCGTTTAATTTCATGTTTGCATTTGTTCAGCATTTTCTGTTAGGATCTGGCATGTCTGATGAAACCTGTAGATAATGTTTTGTTTGTGAAATTTCGTTCAATTTGGCTGATTTGTGCGTTAAGCAACGCGGATCGTGTGAATTAGCTGCCTTGTGTTTGTCTGAGCTTTATTAGACGTGTTTTTACCGTGAGGTTAGCTGAATTCAGGATGCAATTGATTTTGAACTAGCGTTTGCTGACGTTTTTTTGAATGTTTGTGTTGCCTCACATGTAACTAATTGCCTTTTTCTGATGTATTGTTTGTTGTGAGATCAGTTGCGGCTTTATGTGTGAATGTTTGTATGCTGATCAGTTTTGTTTGGCCATTCTGTGATTGGAGTGATAAAAAATGGACTGTTAATTTATTCAGGCATCTGTTAGGGGATTCAGGTTAAGTGAGCAAGACTTAATTGTAACAGGCTACTGGATAATGCAACTTGCAATTATATCCTCGATTACTATATTTTCTCCACACAGATTTTCACTGTTTTGTCACCAAGTTTCAGCTTATCTTTTAACCTCTCATTTTCACAATAATGAGCCCCAGCTTTGACTCCTTTCATGTACACACATGTAATTAGTAATTACCGCTGTCTGTGGATTACAGAAGAGATGTACACATCCTTTCTCTGAGTTACCAGGCATACGCTACAAGAACATTTTCCTTCAGTTTTGGCCTTGTTAGGTTGAGAAACAGGGATAGCATACTGAGCCGAGGCTTCACTGATGCTACTTAAGCTTTTATAATTATGCAGGAAACATTTCATCGAGTATTTTACATTGTTCTTGTGATTTTGTGGGAATTGATGATATTGACTACATTATTAAGGCAATTTTACCTTGTGAATTTCAGAAGCAAGCTGTCAAAAAAGATGTTTTCCAGGTTTTTGCTGAGAAAGTCAGGGATCATAAAGAATTGGAATCTAGGTGGGCTGTCTTACAGGAGACGAGAGTTGAATATTTTAGAGGAAAAGATTTTGTTAGCTTTTTGAGAAAGCACCAAGATATCAAAGATCTACTTGAATCAGATAAGAACCTAGAGAGTGAAGATATTGCCAACATTCTGCTGAGGAAGAACCTCATTGTACGTTGTGACCGTGTCACGAAAACTGTACGTCCTGGAAAGAAAAAATTATCTACTTGGCCAGCTCACTTGGAAATATATTCTGTAAGTACTTCAGTTCATGCTACTATCTTCAGGGATTTCTTTGTCATATTTAGTACTGCTCTCGGGGTAGGGGATGGAAGGGTGCAATTTGGAAGAATTCTTTGCCATACTATATACATGTCTGTATTTTATGTTGGAAAGAAAAAGTTCTGAAGCAAGCAGTGGTGATGAACACTGATCCCGATGGATCATTAGCTGTCTGGTTTACAAAAGCTCCAATATAAACATATTTCGTTCTTTATCTTCAATTATATCAGCTGTATATAATAGTTCCTTACCTTGTTTCTGGTGTTACAGGACCAAGCATTCTCTGATAATGATGCCTTTTTTGCTTGGACCTTTGTAAATCGGCGGCCTTTGTGGCAGACACTTCTTTCATTTTGCTGGCCTGTTTTGACATTAGCAATCTGCTTGTTTCCTGTGTATCCCCACCAGGTCAAGTTGTTCATCCTCTACTTCTGTGCTGGGTTGTTGCTGCTAATACTTTGCCTCCTTATAAGTAAGTTTTGCATAGATAATATACTTGTTACACTTGTCTACTTTTGAAACTAACAATCATGTTCTACCTCCCTGAACTGTTGTCATAAACTTTCAATGTGCCCCTGTTTCTTCCAAATTGGTTGGCAGAAACCTGTGATCAGCCAAAATATTTCTCTCATCTTTAAATTTCTGTGGTTGATCTTCCATTTTTCCACTCCATTCCTTTCAGTAAATGATGTTGTTTAACCGTTTTCCTTGTAATGTCATGATTCATGAAGACATATCTATACTATTGGCAGGGAATATGATACGTGTAATGACTGATGACTTGGAGCACTTTCATGATAGTTATTGGAAAGTTCTTTGTTTTCTAAGATCTCGCTTGACCTTTTGATGTTAGTTATAGTATTTGGTTATTCTTCCAATCTGTGATGGAGATGTTTTTCAATGAAAAAGGTTTATAGCTTGACTTTTACTGGAATGACAAGACCCTAGAAAATATTTATAAGCTATGGTGTCGCAATTATGGTTAGAGTATCTGTCAAAGACTCTGGATTCAGTAATTAACATGAGTGTAATTTTTCTCAAAGATTGAGCTCTCATAATTGACAAGGTGTGACGTCATTCGAATTTTTAACAAAAATATTTCTTGAATACATGAAATTATATGTTTGGATGGGGTTGAGCGAAAGGATAATGGTCGTTATTTTAGTTCATACATGAAAACCAAACTAAGGTCTTGTGTTGATTTTGACAGCTAGATTTCAGGTTCAATATGAGGTCATCCTTTTTCTCTCTCTTTTTTTGGAGATTTCTTGGAAGAATGTTTCTTTAATTTTGTGACAATATGAGAAATACTTTTTGGTTGTGCAAACCTATTATTTTTGCTCTACTGTTGAACTGTTTCAGAAAACTTAAGGCAGTTTAGGTTTTATAGAGTCCTGACTTGTATCCTTCATACTTGACTACTTGAGTATTAATGCAATCTTGCTCTTTTATTAGGCTTATGAAAGTTACGTGTTTGTTTAAATGCAGTAAGAGCCATTGTGTTTGGAGTTATGTGGGTCCTTCTTGGAAAGCGGGTGTGGTTCTTCCCTAACATTCTTGCGGAGGAAGCTACACTTAAAGAATTATTCCAGTTTTGGCCCAAGAAAGATGAAGATGAGGGTCCAAAATGGACGGCTAGGCTATTTTATGCAATAGTGGGTGTGCTGGTTGTTATGCTGCTGAGGCACCATGCTCCTGATGAAGCTGCTAGAGCCAGGTACACAATTCCAAGTTCCAACCAACTTAATTTGATAACATCTTCAAAACGGAAGATCGTAAATGAAATATTTACTGAAATCTTCATTTATGTGTATATTGTATTGTTTTTTTTTTCTTTGAAATTACAGACTATATTTGCATTGCTCTTAAAAAAAAGACTATGTTTGCATTTGGCCCTTTTTGAATCCTCTCAAACTAGGAAAAAGTACTGGTTCATGTATACTTGTTTAGCTTTCAACTAGGTTTAAGTTGGAAATACTTGCTCATATCTCTCTTAATTTTGTTTAATATAGTACTTCAAAAGATTCCAAAGTCTTAGGGGAACAAGTATTTACAAACTGTGACTGTGTGGGAGTTACATCACCCATTAAAAAAGAAAATACTCAAATGAGTTGGCAGGATTCATTTTCATATTAGGTCAGCAGCTGTTGTGCACCTAATGACAGGGTCACGGAGTAGAGTTATTTTTTCGCTTAATGTGATGATTTCACAAATATGTCTGTTTTCTTTACGTTCTATTTAATAAGTGTGCTATCTTTGCCTGGTGGTCGAAGCTTTTAGAACAGTAGAAGTGTTTCACAAAAGATATATGAACCTCCTTTGGCAATTTATACCTCGAAATTCATAGCTATTATCTTGTGCCACATCTATTGTATTAAAGTGTGAAGCTTCCTGTCATTTTCAGTGCACTAAAAAACATCTGTTGTATTAAAGTATATTATATCTTGGACTGAAATGACCTGCTTCTTATTTCTATTAAGGTTTACCAAACAAACCTCCTTAAAATGCATTAGTTAAACTAAACATATAATATTCATTTGTGCTCACAGGTATCAGAAGCGGGTGTCGAACATAATAGATGATGTTCTCGAATGGGATCCCAGGCTTGCCCTGTCAGGTATGATGGGGAACCAAACCGTGCTTAATGCAACTGATCCCGTTAACAATGCAAGTGATAGTAGTGATACCATCACTGAGAAGATGGGTCAGCCAGCAGACATCGAAGAAGATATCATCTCAGACGAGAATGATGCACAGGAATCTAGTAATGTAGGAGATAAAGATCACCAGCACTGAACATTATGATGATATGTACTGAGAAGAATGAATCTTAATCGGACTACAGTTATAGTTTTCGTCTACTCGGTTTTGGATTTCTGTTTTATTCTTGTCTCTGTTTAAAATTTTCATTTTGCCTGGAACTAGAGTATCTTCATTTATGGGTTATACCATGAGTGTAGGATATTGTAATGATAGTATAACCTGGGCTGGTTTTGGTCTTGTTTGTTGCAGGATATGCTTTCTTTATAAGTATACAGACGAAGGCGTATTTAATGGTAGAATTGTGAATCGAGGAGTGAAATCCCTCTCCCATGACTGCCAGCCAACCTACTTATGTTAAGTTCGTCATTCCATTGTGTTAAATATGTACTTTATTTTATTAACTCAGTTTAGTTCAGAAATTATCAGCGAATCAAAATTGTGTTAAATATGTACTTTATTTTATTAACTCAGTTTACTTAAGAAATTCTAACCCGAGCCGAACAATGATAAACTTTTGCTAGATAACTGAAATTAAAATACAGCCAATGTATGCGTTTGGTAATGGAAGGAAAAGTGGGTGCAGGAAAACAATGATGCAGATTATGTGTAAATGGTTTGACTAAAAAGTTAAGAGAAGAGTTGTTCATCTTCCCTTCTTTACTTTAACAAAGCGAGTATATAATTATAAACGATGATGATGAGGCAACCTCGGATTCTAGAAAAGTTGCACCACTCACTCGTTACTTGTTTTTCCTTCGTCCTCTAAATTAATAAAAATAAACTATCATAAATAAAATAATTATCTTATTCCTTTTAAAAGTTTGTGATGGAATATTTTTGTACGTGACCGAAATTTGAAAATGACTACTTTTACAACAGTTCATGTACATATCTTCTTTTAGGTGATATACCACTACCTTAGAAATTTTTTGCTTTCTTTCTGCTACTACAGCCGTATATTTAGCTTTAAAACTGAGTTAGAGTCTGCACAACGATGAGGTTGTTCTTCTCCCAGGAGGACCAGGAAGCATACATGATACGTTTGTGGAGTGTTTGTGACTGGCTATACTCTGCTTAGATGGAAAATGATTGCAAAATACATCATTTCGTATTTTATAAGTGGTCGAAACTTGAAAGGATTCCCATCTTTTCTCAGATGTACGAAGTTTTCAAATTGCAAAGAAGCCAAATGGTTTGTAATCAATGGCAATCCCATTTACATATATGGTTTCTCTTCTGTTCTGCGTGATCAATCAATTATATATGTGAAATGGGACAAGCTTTACATGATGAGATAGATATCATAGTAGTAGTATATCTGAAAAGGATCAATTCAACTTTGCCTACTTTCCCACTTTTCTTTACAACTACATAATTGATCATAATGCTAATTGTGTATTTAATTTCTCAAGTCATCATGCAGTTGAGCCCGAATTTCTTGACCTCCACCCAATATTTCATGTCATGCATCATCAACACCACAAGACAACGTCAAATATGATAGATACCAAGCCAGATTAATTAGTCTAACCAAGTTATAACATAACACATGAAATTGATACACATGCCATGTCCAGTCCCTATCTAGTGTACACACATCCCATGTCCAATCCCTAATACTCCCTCTTTTCCACAAAACATTACCCACTAAAACGTGCGCGCATTTTAAAAAAATGAGTTAAAGTAATGAATTAATGATAAAGTAAGTGGGGTAGGTTACTTTTTTGTGATAAATAATTGATACTGATGTTATAATAATGTTTTAGTGTGTGAGATAGTTTTCTTATTTGGTAATGGGTAAAGTTTTATAGGATACTCAAAAAAGGAAAGTGGGTAAAGTTTTGTGGAACGGAAGGGGTAGTAATAGTATCTGTTTGCACTAGGTGTAATCCCACAATAGTCTATATGAGAAAATTACATATACCACCCCTACTATATGCCCACTATGAATGGAAAATTTTTACAAATAACAACTCGATATATACTCACTATCGTAATAGTGTAACATAAACCCAGGCTTGTGTGTCAAACCTGAACAAGCAATCACATGCCATATCATTGAGCTAATATTGAGTATTCATAACGCCTAAAATCCTACTACACAGTAACCGAGTTTTGGTCTTCTCGTTTAACTTCTTCAATCTAATCTTGATTTTCCACTCGTCTAATTAACCTGTCCGGAAAAAACGGGCGGGGCTTAGTCCCTTTTGCCCGGTTTGCCTTGGACAAACTGATGATGACTTAACAGTCCCTAGAGGACTTTAGAGAGTAGATTTTGTAAGTTATATTGTGTGTTGGTGTATTTATAGAACTCAAGTCGGTCTGCTATCACCTCTGAATCGTATGCTTAATTGGAGTTTCCCCATTTACTAGGGCGATATCCAATCCAGGACTTTCCGCAATGATCTTTTGCTATCGAGGCGGTATCCCATTTTGAGGTCTCTTCGTATCGCCCTTCTGCTATCGTGACGATATCCCATTTTGAGGTCTCTCCACATCAGACTTCAGCTATCGAGGTTGTATCATTTTGAGGGCAAAAGGTGTGTATGTAAAAGTAAAGGTTTCTAATGAAGATCAATTTTGGGTTAATTCATCCCAATTGTGTCAATAATAGCCCAAATTTCTCAAGACATATTACATGAGTGCGCACCACACTAGTACTCACTTATCACACTGAGTCATGAGAAATGTGTATAAAAAGTCTTGGATAGGTAGTGGCCTAATTACTCATATAGCCAACTTAATCAAAAGAAGTTCCCAATAACAAATTACTACTACTAAAATAAAAGGAAAAAAAAAGAAGAAGATAAACTTTGAGAGAGATTGATAACAATTAGGCATGGAAGATTCCCAATCCAATGTGGTTAACACTTTAACATAACATAATGTCATAATAAGAATGACAATGATATGAGAAGCCGCACGAGGGATTTGATTTCTTCTTCTTCTTCATTGGATTCCTTTATCTGATGTTGCCTATCCTCAGACATGTAGATACCTACAACCTGACACCCCATAAAGTAGGTTTTACTAAAACGTTAATAAACAAATCCATAATTTAAACGAATCTTCCTTCACACAGTACACCATAATGTCGCCTTCCCTCCCTTGTAATGTAATAAAACAAACACGCTTTTGGTTTCCAAAGTTCGATAGAGATATGTCAATTGCTTCATTATAATTTCTTGGAAGTTCAGGAGTAGTAATTAATTGGGGTAATTCTTGTGCTGCTTTGCTTTTAATTTCTATCCAGAAACTGTAAATGTTTATGGAGAATAATATATATAATATGGACAACTGCATGTAGCAGAAACAGACATGAGTATTGAGAGGATATGGCTATCTAACATTGTTTTGTCATCTGTGGTACTACTAAAACTGGAAGAATATTGACAAGGCCTGTACTGTTATGACTTTTGTGCGAGAGTAATACTCATTAATTCATCTCATGTACAATTTATTGATGTTGATTCATTGCATCTCACAAGTACATGCGGATACAGAAGCAAAGCAAATGGCCGGTCAATTTGGAGGTAAGTTTGGTGAGATCGATGTAGTAATGTTAAACAAGTTAATCAAATACTATTATCCAACGCTAGCTCGTGATCTTAATTGAGTTTAGACGAACTGATTGTCTTGATCGTATGTTGTTATGTCATCCAAGCCTTAACGAGGGCTCATCTCGGTTTGTTTGATAAGGTAAACAAGCTGAACTCGAGTACATATTATTACTCGTTTTTTAACGATCTGAGCTGAGGCTTGATTGAGCCGGGTATCTCGGATTTCCTCGTTTGACAACACTTGATCTTAAATGAAACAAGTAGTTAGCTCGTTCCTAATAAAGTTTTGGAAATAGTCTGGCTTTGACTTATAATGAAATGATTTTTTTTTTAATTAAATGAGGACTTGGTGATCACGGCTCAAAGTCGTTGACTTGTCGAGAGTTCAAGCTCGAATTCGATCCACTCTGTATAAAAATAAAATTAAGAACATCATAAACACCGGAAAAGTTATACATTGAGATTTCTCGTCGAATCGTTAGGTAATTATGTATAAACCTATAAATAGTGGAGTTTGAACTTATTTCATAATAATCATATGCAAAAGTGGAGAATGTGATCAACATGGTTTTGTTTAATTAGCAATGAGTCAATGACTAACCCGATTTTCTAGTGATTATATATGAAACATATGTATCAAACGCTGGAAGAATTTGAACCATATTTTGTATAAATGTAGTATTTGTTAAGAAGAATATTCCATGATATGAAATTATATGTGGTTTGGTTTATGAGTTGGATCGCGTGACACAAAATGCATTTAATATACAACAAATCAGTTTAATTTCCACCTAATTCTTACGTGATATTTTGTCTTTTACCTTAACAGATTAAAGTTACTACGAAAACTGCAGATTAAATTAGGCCAATCGTGTAACATTTCACACGCAAAAAGAGGATTTAATTCGGCTACTCGTCACTAACTCCAATTAGTATATTTAATTAATTAAAAACTTAATAAATAAAGATTGGCATGCACATTTTTCGACGACTTAATTGGTTGACTTAAGAGATTAAAATAATGGCAGAAAGTTAGTAAATAAACGCGTAGCAACAGTAATGAATAATGCCTCGTCGTTTGATTCAAGAAATTTGTGAAATTCAGACGAGATGTGTTAGTTATTGCTGTTTTAATTTGCATAACAACGCAAAAGTCAGCAATACTTCAACAGACACAAGTACATCCCCCATTCAATTCCTAACCTAGTACTCCAAACACGGCACACCACTTACCACCAGGAAGCTGAACGTCTAAGCTAAATCATGCTCTGCACTTCGAGTTTCATTAATTCGTATTCCATTTCACCGAATAAATCATTCAATTCAGTTCAGTTCAGTCTAGTCACTGGTTCGATTTAACTACTTTAAAGTGTATAGACGAAGATTAAGAAACACAAACTCTATTCATAATACCACTCATAAACTCTATGAAAATCATCACAAGACATAACAAGATACTATTACATACTAGTAGTACTACTACTATTAATTAATCTAAAAATGAAAACACTCTATCAAGTACTACCACTAAAGCTGGATACCTCGAAGGGTTAAGTAAAAGAAGAGCTCTATATCCGGCGAAGTAAAAAAAGTTACCGGCGTTCTTCGTAAAGAAAAAGCACCGGTACTATTGTTA
This sequence comes from Plantago coronopus, assembly GCA_036897195.1. Taxonomy (NCBI): domain Eukaryota; kingdom Viridiplantae; phylum Streptophyta; class Magnoliopsida; order Lamiales; family Plantaginaceae; genus Plantago; species Plantago coronopus. The sequence continues at coordinate 9,800 of JAYMSL010004973.1, forward strand.
CCAGTGACTACTCTCCGGGTTTTCATTGGTGCAGGCGGACATGTATCGATTTCCGGTATTCGATACCGTTTAGCTTTCGGAGTCGAACAAGTGACACTGACCATCTCCTTGTCCATGGAAGCATTCTCGGACACTTGGATATCGCATTTCTTTCTTGGAGAAGCAGTTGGAGTAGTAGCAATAGCTTTACTGGGTTGCTGCTGCTTCTTGGTGGGTTGTTTCTTGAAGATGGTCTTCGTCTTTGGTGTTGCAGGTGCAGGTTTAGGCCTTGTGGTTCTTCTGGTTGATCTTCTTCTGCAAATTGGACCCATTTTTGTCTCTCCGATCGAAGATTGTTGTAGGTGTGAAGCTATGTAGTAGGTTCAAATACGAGGAAGCAGGATGTTAAAAGGGGAGAATGGAAAGGGAAAAAACAGATTCGATGTTGGGTTTTGAAGAAGAGAAATGAATTAGGTTTGAAAATGAAGGGGGAATAAGGGTTTTGGAAATGGGAAGGGAAATGAAAAGTTGGTAATGGAGGGAGGGAGGGAGAGAGCAAAGGGGGGGTTAAGTATTGGAATATTTTAAGGAAATTGGGGCAGCGGGCAGCTGACCGGGACTGGTTTGCTGACTAAGTAATTGGCCGGTTTATGTTAAGTAAGTGGTAGTAACTGATAATTACTACAGGATAATAAACTCTTCCAATATAAAATTCAAAAATTTGTTGAGGGTATCTCAGGGACTAATGGTAAATCTTAAACAGGACAAATCTAGGATTTTTCCTTT